>WYDF02224760.1:0-21133 GCA_009867245.2 Adranes taylori
AAACTCTATTAATTTCAAATATATACACCAACATTCATTTATATATATATATATATATATATATATATATATATATAAACTAGTAAGCAACATATAAATAAAATTAAATATTTGTTAGCTTGTTATGAAATGCAAATTAGTTATAATGAAATAAATTATTTACTTAGAATAAAACCGAAAGAACTTAAGATGTTCAATTTCTTAATCGAGATTTATAGTAAAATATTTTCCCACTTACATCTGTACATCTGCCATATTTCTCACAAAAACGAACGAGTAAAATACCTGAATTAAAAATAAAATTTAGAGATTATTCCTTTGACCAATTAAAATATTTAAAATCTCTACAGTAGAATCCTCAGAATTGAATTTATCTAATATCTTATGGCATTACAATATATTGCGTTAAGTTGATGATTGAATAGAAATATCATCAAAAATGTAATTTATGTATTAATCGGTATAAAGAAAATGTTACCTACCACCAGACCATACGATGTATTCGTTAAAATATTTTATTGTGGTATCTAAATTATAAACTTAAATGGAAGCTGCACGTAGTGTATCGACAAATGACTCTTTCGTGAAGTCCTGAACTCATACACGGAACAATTAACTCAAACTCGGAATCAGGTGTATATATGCGTTTATGCATAAATAAACTATCTTATCGTCCAGTTTTGAATTCACAATCCTAACACTAAAATAGTTTTTCATTACTATGTTGACATTTGTGCACCATGAGTTGACTCTTTTGAGCTGTCTTCAATTCACACTCGCAACAGTGAAATGGTTTATGCTTATCTATCACATGTAGTGTGCTTTTATATGAAGCCTTGAATTCGCATTCTAAAGAGTGAAATGGTTTATCGACGATAAGTAGATATATATGCTGTATCAAAGCGTACTTGTAGACCATATTGAACTCGCACTGGAAAAGCTTATTATCAGAATGCAAACTTTTACGTGGTTTCAAAAGACTCTTTTTCCCAGTCTTCTATTCACATTCTGAACAATGAAATGGATCATCACCATATGCGGTATTAATGAAGCCTTATCTGCAGTCTTGTAATCGCATTCAAAACAATGAAATTGTTCGTCATTAATGTGTATGCATTTGTGCCGTTTTAATGTACAATTTTGGGCAGTTTTGTATTCACACTATGTCTAATGAAATAGTTTATTACCAGTGTGAAGACTTTTATGCGTTATAAAAAAAGTATTATGCGCCGTCTTAAAATCACAATCGGAACATCGATATCGTTTCTGAGCTGTGTGTGTGCCTTTGTGAATTAGTAATTTACCTTTTGGCTAGTTTTAAACTCACACTCCGAACAACACTATGTATGTGTTTATGGCGTATATAATTACTGTCGGAGCCGCAGGTTAAGCATGCCTGCTTTTGCGTATGAAAGCATGATATTATGGATATGTTATTGCAACTAAATTGTGTTGGGTCTTTTATAAATATTCAAAAAATTTCATTGCATTAAATACAGTTTACTGCAATTTTATTGAAAAAGCTGTATGAGGCTATGACATCGTTAATCAGTTTCAGTGTAATTTCGTCTGACGTTTTAAATGATTATAGATTATAAAAAATTATTATAATTGAGATTAAATTATGACTTACCATATGACAGATTCTCTTAAGCCTGAATCCAGTCTTAAACAACAATAAAAAGAAAAGAATATACGATGAGAGAATAAAAGAAAAGAAATAAAGCTCGTCGATTTGCTATTATGAAAAATAATGATTTCTTGTTTTTATTCGCAACTAATTTTCTAGATAGATAGATATCATGTATAGATGACATAGGTTGCATTAATATGAATAAAACTCTTGCGTTCATTTATGTGCAACAGAGATAATGACGGATAATCAACACTTGTTTTAAATCTATAGAAGCCGCGCGGCGGCGAAATACACTAATGAAAGGCAAAATGCAATGCTTAATCGTAAGCGTAAGCATTATAAAAGATGCTTACGTTGTTTATAGCCACGCCCAATTTCACACTTCGTGTAATGCGAGCTGTTTCGCTCCTCTTACAAGTTGCTGATGGTTAAGAATTTATTATTAGCACGAAGAATAAGAGCGAATATAAAATATACAGCAAGAAGGTTGAGAAACAAAACAGAAACTAAAAGAAATCGTTGTATTAACGTATAACTATCACCTATAGCTTTTGAATCCATTGTACTCTATTATATCACTCAAAATTTATTTTTGGTGTTTACACAGTTGCTTGCATACATCTAACATATACATATCATTAATATTGTTCAAAAATGGTCCACGAGAAACGGACGCTTTTGGAATGGTTAGTACTAGATTAGTAGAGTGAGTGGAGGAGGGGAGGGGGTGTCTGAATAGTAAAAAATGGCGAATCCGCAATGCAAATGCACCAACACTTCAGGTGTCACTTCAGTATCGGATGTCATGGTGAAATACTCATTCTCAGATGGGTAGAATTTTACACTAAATTTTACACCAACTTACAAGTAACTAAAATAGATTTCCATTTGATACCTGTAGTTACAACAGGTACGTAAACTCAATTTTATCAAATTATGCAGTATAACTAGCAAACTTAATAAACCCATCAGTCTATCAAGCAAACAACTAATATCTTTACCTCCATGGCAATAATGTGAGAACAATCAATGGAATTTCATAATTACGAAGAAACAATACTCCGACTGTACTCAGGTACCAACTTTACTCAACCAAATCAGCAGTAAACTAATAGTAGTGCGCCATTAAACACTTATTTACCCCAAAATCCTAATTCTAACTTCTAGTTCTTCCAGGTTACAAATACCCAAGAGGATTTAATACCCAAGTGAGGTTAATATCCAAGAGGGGTCACTTATAAATCTTCATCCATTTTTACATGAAAATGGATTGATAGGAGTAGGCGGAAGATTGGAAACTGCGCACCTGGATTTCGACAAAAAATATCTAAACATCTTACCCGGCAGTTTAAATTTAACGAAACTTATCGTCAAGATTGCACACATAATAACATTACATGAAGGAAATAGGTTAACATTAATTTATAGTAGAGAGAGGTTTTGAATAATTAATGCAAAATGAATAGTAAAACAAACGATTAATGAATGTAGTTCAGACAACATAGCAGTTGATGGTACAACTACCAAAATTAAGAGTAAATTTATAAATTCAACATCATCACTTCGTCTCTGGACTCGCATTCTGAACAAAGATGCCCACTATTATTACAAAACGATTAAGTTTTTAGATCAATTTAAATATGAAAACTAACTGAAATCGCCACTTAACGTCATATATCGTCCTATCGTTGCCCTATAACGTCATAAAACATACTATAGTGTTTCCCTAAAAAAAGCAAGTACCATCAGTAGTCTATTTTAGTCAACCATAAATCTTTAAATTATGTTCAATCAAACGCGATGAAAAATGTAAAGTATTCTTTAAAAATTTTAAAGAATTTAAAGAAAATTTAAAAACTTTTAAAGTAACTAAAAAATTCTTAAAAATTTTGATTTTTTAAAAATGTTTCTTTTAAATTTTTAAAGAAACAACATTGTTAGCAAAATATTATCCTTCAAATCACAATTATGCTTCTAACAATTAAAAAATATAAGGCATATAAAAGTATTTCCCAATCTACTTTATCTTGAACAACAGTAATATCTCTTATCTGAACTCGCATTCGGAACAAAGATGCGGAGTTTTATTATAAAAGAACAAGTTTCTGGATCAATTGAAATGTAATAACTAACTCAAATCGCCACTTTTGGTGGAATAAAGCATACTATCATTGGTGTACTCAGGAGGGTGGAGAGGGGGGCGGGCGATAGTCCACCAACAGTGAGGGCTTCATTCCGCCCTCCCTAAAGTACTTATTATTTATTTGACATTAATAAAATAACTCTCTAAATTTTTATATTTGTGCCAAAACCGCCCCCCCCCCCCGTAGGTTAAATTTCTGAATATGCCACTAAGGCTATAACAAGTTTCCGAAAAAAAAAAACTACCATCAATAGTCGATTTTAGTCAAATATAACTCCAAAAGCAATGAATAAATTTAATGAGTACAACTCAGAATAGTGTAAAATTTAATACAATGGATTCGAAACTAATATACAATGATTATTTGCATCTTTGAAAAAATAACCCTAATCGGGACTTGAACCCGAGTTTCTCAGATTACGGTCAAGTGGTCTATCCATTTAAACTATCAGGGTGATAGTTTAAATGGTGGGGTCAATTGTGGGGTACATTCAAACCACAATTGCGCTTCTAAAAAAAAAAAATATATATCACATTCCGAACTAAGATGCCGACTTTTATTACAAAACGAACAAGTTTCTGGATCAATTTAAATGTGATAACATGATAAAATGTGAAAATTTTAAAGAAACAATTACAGAATTCTTTGAAATTTTTAAAAATTTTATCTTTAAAAGTTTCTTTTAAATTTTTAAAGAACATTTTTAAGAAATAACATTGTTAGAAAAGTAACATCATTCAAAAGCACGATTGTGCTGCTATCAATTAAAAAATATAACCCTCCCATATAAAAGTATTTCCCAATCTAGTTTATCCTAAACAATAGCAAAATCTCTTATCGAAACTCGCATTCCGAACTAAGATGCCGACTATTATTACAAAACGAACAACTTTCTGGATCAATTTAAATGTGATAACTAATTCAAATACTTTTGCAGCCTATACGTCATAAAGCATACAATAGCAAATTTCCCAATAAAACAGATACCACCAATAGACAGTTCTAGTCAAATATAACTTCTAAAATATGTTCAATGAAACACAGTGAAATTAAAGAAAAAATTAATTAAATAAAGGGTATAAAGAATTCTTTAAAAGTTTAATTTTTTTCTTTAAATTTTCCTTTAAATTTTTAAAGAACATTTTAAAGAAATAATATTGTTAGAAAAGTAACATCATTCAAACCACAATTATGTTTCTAACATATAAAAGTATTTCCCAATATAGTTTAACCTCCCAATAACTTTTATAGGAACTCACGTTCCGAACTAAGATGCCGACAATTATTACAAAATGAACAACTTTCTGGATCAATTTAAATGTGATAACTAACTCAAATCGCCACTTTTAGCTCTTATACACCATAAAGCAAATTATAGCAAGTTTGACATAAAACAAGTACTAGCAATAATTGATTTAGTCAAATATAACTCCTAATATTAATATTATGCAATTAAAAAAAATTAAAATTGACGGTTCAAATTAAATTTATTCTAAACAATAACTATATCTCTTATCGGAACTCGCATTCCGAACTAAGATGCCCACTATTATTACAAAATGAATAAGTGGTTATGATGGTTATGAAAAAGTGGTTATGGATGTAAATAACTAATGTTGGGTTTTTGAATATTTGTGAAATACTGACATGTATTCCTTTCTCTGTTGTTGTCAACTTTAGGAATTCTTCTTATTGCTTTGTTTCTATCTTTTTGTGATACCAACTTAAGAGATAGATCATAATACGTCCGATTCATTCCCCAACGTTTTCTAAAATTGAGAAACACAATGTTTTGATTGTCCCTTGTAAATGTTCTTACCATACATATCTAAACAGTGAACCGCAAAACAGTCCGTTTACACTAATCTTCATTCGCTCGATTATGGAAATGGGACCTTTCCACAGCTAATTTCAGTTTGTTAAGTTCACAGCCGTGGCGGCCAACTTGAAAAGGACAAGGAATCATTTAGTCTTTAACAGCCTGAAGGCTATTAAACGCTGAGCGGGTTCAAAAACAAGAAGAAGAAGAAGAAGAAGAAGAAGAAAACAAATCAACATCGAGTAACGAATTATTTTCTTTAGATGGTCGTTATTTTACGGCTATATGCAACTTGTTGACGCTTCTGATTTAATAACTTTGTGTTAAGAATTGCACAAAGATACAAAACGCTAATAACGATTAAAAGTGTCAGTTTTCTGCAAAATGTAAGTTTTCATCTCTACTTATTGAGATATTAAGTTTTATGTCAGAAAATATGTAAAAATGTCTTTGCCATTAAACATGTCTTTGTCATTGGACATTGCAAGAAAACAGTTTAGTGCAATAGTTGTTTGTATCCGCCAAAGAATGATGATTTTTTCATTCTATTCGCCAAAGAAAGAATGAAAAATTTATTTGCAAATAGGTATCTAAGAATTTTGTTTCCATCATTTATAAGTTAAAAGTATTTAATAATCTTCCTTAAAAGTGATGAAATGTTTACCAGATTTTTTTTTTAAACTTTAGGCCAAGTAAATGTATAACAAATTTAGGTGGGAGGGGGGAGTGGGGCAAATCTCCAACTTCTAATTGAGTGAGCACTCGTTCCATGGTTCAAATCAAATGATAGATAAATAAATAAACCATTCAATAGTCATACTTAGGTTTTGATAAAATGAAGAGAAGTGGGTAAAAATGGTCCACATCGGCATTTCCTTTACCGTTTCATTCAGGAGCACACATCCAGTACTGACCTAAGTCCACGAATGTTATTATTGAATGCTCAAGTGAAGATAGCACTTATGTACACGAAAGTGTTATTGTAGCCTACAGTAATTTCAGTTTCTGTTACCTACACTAAGGCGTCAAACACTAACCTACGTTCACGAAGCTTCGTTGTTGATGCCCAGGCGACAGTGGCACCTTCGATTACAGGAGTGTTGCTGTAATTGGTAGTAATTCCAATTTAGCTACAGTACACCCAACGCTAACTTAGGTTTACAGGGTTTGTTTTGGTCGCTCATGTGACATTAACACTGACGTAACATTAACCTTCACATGTTATTGAACTAATAGCGAATTTTGAGTGTTCTTACCCTACCCGTTATCCTTACCGTGCATTAAGAGATATCCGCCATCCCGTCATAGTGTTTTCCTTCACCATTACATTTACTAAGGCCTATAACGCTAACCTATGTTTACGGGGATTAGTTTTAGTCGTTCAGAAGACTTTACGTCTACTAGGGTGATACTGTAGGTGATAATGCTTTCCGAAGATTCCTGTCGTATCTGTTATACGCATCGAGATTTGCCTCCGCTCTCTCATTGTATTTTTGATTTCCTTCTTACATGATATCCGTATAATTATCGTTTCATTATTTTGTCACCGAATTTGTCGTATTACTATACATGCACCGCTATATTCATTTGTAGCACCTTTTCTTATTATTATTGTATTTGCACCGTTTTATTGAAATCGCTTGGCTTTAGTATTTTGTTTACTGTATATTATGATAACCGCCAGAAAGGCTATAATGATTTCATTTGTTATTCATTTTATTTGATTATGAATTAATATTTTCTTTATCAGATTCTATTAGAAGAATAATAGACGGTTTTGTTAAATTGTTAATGCTGTTTCACTCATTAGCATTAAGTTTAATTTCATCTGCCCATCAAGAACAAGAACCTTGGTTTACTCACCAACTGAAAGCTATGTGAGCACTTAGTAAGGTGGACCGAACGGGCAACAACATCAATTCCAGCGTGCAGTCTCACATTAAGCTAACCTGGCGCCGAGCATAACGTTTTCAGAGGATAGAAATATTTTAAAGTACTAAGATATTAGATTGCGCCATTTTGTGACAAGTCTCTAGGACTCTCTATACAACGTCGCGAGTTAGAGCTCGTCAGAGTATTGACAGAAATTATTTAAAGGCATGTGCAAAAGTTAACCACACTACAAATAATACACATTCAATAATATTGGTTCAATTACTGCCTTAAGTTCTCCACAAGGAGGTACATTTAAAACAACATATTACAAAAATTGGCTAATAGTTTAAAATCTAAATGCACGATATGTATAACGGACAAGGTAGGAATCTTGGGAGTTGACTATAGGTCACCAACACCCCGTTAAACGCAAGTGCTTTGTTTGCTGAGTGATTAAAACGAACCCCGTTAATACAAGTTAGAGTTATTGACTCCAATGAAGGAAACAGAAGAGGAGATCACTGTCAGTTAGAATAACATCCCGTGATCGCAAGTGTTACAGCTACTAAGCAAGTAAAACTAACCCCGTGTATGAAAGTTAGTATTATATACTCCAGTGAGTAGGAAGTGAATAGGAAATAGATCGGTAGTAAGATTGGAAGAGAAAGCTATTTAAAATATGCTGGCTGTAGCGGCTGGACGGCCTGTATTCGAGTTCTCAAAATTAGAACTAAATAATTCTATTTAAAAGCTCGCTATTTATAGGCCTGAGCCATAATGCAACTTTTGCTCTGTTATACGAGTCAGTGTGTAGCCAACCACGCGACATTTGCTACTCGATACGGTTTCCTCACAAAATCCTCTGCAGATCTCGGTATTAATCCCATCCTCTTTGGAACACAACACGCAATTCCTTTCTCAGCAGTACTTCACGTGTTACAGTCGAAACAACAGTTAGTGCATTACTAGCAGCGACGAGCCAAGCGTATCATTTTGTTCTCGTTGCGGTCTCTTACACACCTAATAGTGGAGCGTGCGAACAGTCCAGATGCCTCTCGCATAGCCACATAATCCCACTCATCATATACATATAAATCTGGAGTCCTTAAACTATCATATACATTATAAACGGAAAACGTAATACAGATTAAATATAGGTATCGTCTATGTAACAAAACACACGGCGGCGGCAAAGAAAGCAACCGTTTATCTTTCTCTGATCTATGCGATTAGATCGGTGTTCAATTTAATTCCTCTAATCTACCTAACGTACATACGCTTATTAAGAAGAATACCTAACGTTATTTATTAGGAACGATTACGTAATTTTATGAATTTAATCTATTTAATTTATGTTCCTAACATACGTCATTACAAACTTCAAAATTTAAAAGGTTACATAAGCGAGATACTTATGTAGCAACGACTTGCTCCACTAGTGCACAGAAATACTGGGAAGTAGTAATTTGAAATAGGCAACTTTTATATCAGGATTTGTTTTGGCATTCGTCATCGGGTAGATGGAGCCTCCTGGTGGTTTTTCGATCGACAGTAGCAAATATGTTGCCTATCTTAATAGGCGGATTTATAGGGTACACTAGGTAGTTAGTAAATATTCTGTCAGTGAATCAATAGATCTTGGTTTGATTGTATTCAAGTTGGTAATTGCTTTTGATTTTCCTTCAATTCACCATTACATGTTGATTGAGATCATTCTTTGCGTAATCGCACATTCACATTCCGAACACTCGAAAAGATTTAATGATTGGAGCTTTCTCACCAAGTAAATTGGATCAGTAATTTTCTGCGAATCATTTATTGAGAAACAGTATCAGAATTTCTTGTGTTTTATCATTAACTTATCTATTTTTTACAATATTAAACGTTAATTCTAAAGGATGAATAATACAATTTATTCTTGTTTCAGAGAACCTATGGACAGTCTCTTCATGGATCAACATTTTCTGCGAACTTCATTGCGTCTGTACGCAGCAACTGGCGGTTGCGGACCCACTGGTAATGATCTTTTAGATGCCGAAAATAATAACGCATCTGCCGCTAGTGCAGCAGCAGCAGCAGCAGCCGGCTCATTCTTTTCAGCCGCAATGATGGAGAAGGCGCGCGCACATTTACAAATGTGGAATCGTGCAGCAGCTGCAGTTTCCACAAACGGTGCTTATAATCCTGCTGAATTGCACGCTTACCTCGTGGCGTCTTCAAATCAACAAGCATATCTCCAACGTGGACTAGGTGTACCTCAATTGTGGCAGCAAGCGGCCGGACCACCATGGCAGACACCTTTGCATCCGGGCTTATTAGTATCACCTCCAACATCTTCCCAGTCACATCGACCGCAAATAACTCCACCGCCATCGTCATCCAGTACATCTAGTTCAACATCTGGATCGCCTAGTCCGACAGCTATTAATGGTTCAAATAATGGTGGAGTTAATACAGATCTAAGACTGCCAAAAGCTGTTTTCCCATCAGGTATGCACAGGTATAGTCCCTATGTTGTTGGAAATAATGGAGCAGGTAGATCGAGTAATGGTATGCAGTTAGGTAGAACCCAATAATGATAAGCGTTTAAATATTCCCAAAAGAGTATTATTGGGATTCAGTAGCCAAAAATTTTTAAAACCAAAGATGTCATGTTTTTGTATACAGTTATTGTAAATAAAATTGATCGTTAGCTGATTACTATTTGTAACTTGATTCAATAATATTGATACAAATAATATTCTTTCTCTCTATGTATGTTGAAGAACATTCCAAACATTCGAAATATGGAGTACTAAAAGGGATCGTACAAAATTCTATAAAATTGATCCCAAATAGTTTGATTTGTTATCTCCAAAAATGACACACCTATATATAATCTTAGCAAAATATTTTTTGATCGATTGTCTAAGGCTATCTTTATTATCAAATACACTGGTCCTTAACCTTTTCAGAATCACGGAATACTTACAATTTTGCAAGACTTTTTGCGGAAGACCGTGGAAAAGACTTTCTCTTTCTTAAGTTTATAGCACTCTTCTCCTTTGTGCACAATGAAATTAATGGGGGCAGGGGGTTCCCGAAAGGACACAGACAGCGTGGTTGGCGGTAGTCCGAGAGGTACCAGTTATTCTAAGAGTCTGACTCGTGCTCTATCTACCAGACCCTTTGTCTTACCGACTTCCACTCCTTTCGTCCATATTGGCGCCGCATTCAACAACCTTGACTGTACCATCGAGCATGTGAGCTCCCTTTTTACAGTGATGGGTCATTCGACTTTCACCATAAGTCGCGATATGGCTGATGCTCCTGCGGTCGCTGTTTTCACCACTACCTTTATGTGATCACTTAACTTCAGACTACGATCGGGAACAACACCTAGGTATTTCATTCTTTTTTTTGAAGATAACAGCATAATCTTCGTCAGAGAGTGTAGGTATTTCCATTTTCCTACGGCCAACTAACAGAATGACTTCGGTGTTTTCCGGAACTAGATTTAATGAGTTTGCTTCCATCCAGTCGCTTCATATTTTGAGATAGTTGTTGGCTACGTCTTCCAGTTGGGTTGACCCTTTTGTGCTGACATTCGCAGCCATATCATCTGCAAAACCTGTAATGGTCGCTCCATGTGGTAGTCTTATTTCAAGCAGTCTATCGTACAAGGTGAGCCCAATGACAGACCCTTCTGGAATATGAGGCATCCAAGGTATTCGAGGTAGCGGTGTCGTATAAGAGGTATCGGTGTCTGAAATAGTCTCGTCCTATTTTTTGCAGATATTTAGGGATCTGCAAAACCTGTAATGGTCGCTCCATGTGGTAGTCTTATTTCAAGCAGTCTATCGTACAAGGTGAGCCCAATGACAGACCCTTCTGGAATATGAGGCATCCAAGGTATTCGAGGTAGCGGTGTCGTATAAGAGGTATCGGTGTCTGAAATAGTCTCGTCCTATTTTTTGCAGATATTTAGGGAAATTCTTACCGTTAAAAGTGTTGTGTACGTCTAACATTATGGAGGCGTACATATGGCGCGTTTTCCAGGTTTCTTGATTTGCGCTTTCGGCTATTTCGCGTACTTTAAGTAGCGCGTCAATAGTTGATTTATCTTTACGAAAGACAAATTGTCTGCTACAGAGCCCTCCAAGAGCCTCCAAGGTAGCTAGCAACCTTGCTAATATCTTGCCTAGGGTGTTGAGTAGACATATGGACCTAAACGATCTTATTGTAACTTCCCCTACCTTCTGATTTGAGATAAGTACTAGTATTATAATTACCGGTTGCTAGACAACGTAGTGTAACTTCCAGTTTTGTGTACTGGGATTGCCGTTCTCATTTTCGTATCATCTTTCTGATATTCCATCTACCATTTGTAGTAAATCATCAAAATCTAATCACTACAGTCTAATCTTAAAATATTTCGATAAGCGAGAAAGTCTTCGTCCTCCAACTCTTGTAAACTGAAAGATGCATCATATTTCTCCATGGTTTCACCTACAGTTTTCTAATTCTCAGTTTATCCTTTTCGACTCCCACGCGAACTAGTTCGTACGACATTTTATAGCCACTGAAAACAGGAAACACCAGGATCCTTGCAAGCAACTCCAATGACTCACACCTACAATGACTCCTCACACCTACAATGACCCCCCACGCCAGCAAGGAGGGAGTGAAGTAACCCAGCTGGCTACTTTACTCGCAGATTGTTGACAGTTTGCTAGATTCTGAAAACTTCTGGGATCACTTCTCTAGCGGGAAGCAGAAAACGTTGTTGCTTTTACGGAAATCGACTTGGCACAATTTTTTGAAACTTTTTTTGCAATGAAATTGCTTTGAGTCTGTCAAGTTTATGCCACATGTCTAAAGTTGATTAACATTTTCTGGGTTTGAGTATTTTCTAAGTGGAAAAGCCTTTTCTGCTTTTCCAAGTTCCTTAAAATATCCTCTCTGGTAGTGATGGTTGATTTTTTTCTGTAAATGCTTTTCAAATACTACCAAAGCATTTGTTCACAACAAGCAGTTTCTTGTAAGAACTCAACGGTATCTGATTTTATTTATGTAGAACCAGGTACTGCTTCTTTTTCAGTCCACAAGAAACAAGTTGGATATCTGGTTTCATAGAAAATTTAATTGTCCAGATTTTTATAAAAAATGTTGTATTGTTATTAAAAATGTCTTCTTCAAGTTTTTGCCCAAAAACGCAGAAAATTGTTCCCCACCTCTCTGTACCAAGATAGAGGTTGATCTCCTTTTCCTTTCCCGCTTGGATAATAGACAACAAATCGTCAACTCCATCTTATTACAAAAAATGGATCAAAGGAGTTTCATAAAAAGTTAAATGAGTATTCTGTTCGTACTTTATCAACATTTTTTTAGAGACTTAAAAGACTTCCTGGATCATTCCATTAGCGGAAACAACATACAATGTTTGCTTTCACGGGAATGGATTTGGCACAATTCTCCTTTGATCCATTTTTTGATTCTTAAGAAGTTGTTTAGCATATTCTATTCAATAGCAATATGTTCAGTTTTGATACAATTGTTTTGCACTCTAATGGTGCACATAAATTAAAATCTATTCATTGCACCACACTCCCTATAAAATGTTCTATGTGTGTTAGAGCTCAACCGGTGGTTTATTTGAAGTGCTTCAGAAATTTTATTTTTGTAATGAATGGAGCTATTGTTCAGAAGGTGACTTTTAATAAACATGCTTGGTTAGATCCTAACCAAGGTATTTAGTAGACCAATTTTATACTTCATTGAGTCACATTTCATTTTTTGGGCATCTTTTGGTATTCTTGATTTCCTGGAAGTATTGTTGGCTGGTATATTTATTGGTATATATATCTTAGTATGTTAATAGACTTCGAGACCGTTTGACTGATAATCATGACAGCTGGAACTTATATATATATTTTTTTGAAGAAGAAGGTTTTTATGCTATCCCACTTTGTTATATCTCGCCACTAGATGACGCTGCATGCCATCAACTTCTACACCGTTCAACCGATCGCCATGAACATTTATATACATAGGTATTTGAGTACGAAGAATATTTTTATGCTATCCGCTTTGTTATAACTTGCTTCAAGAGGCACCGGGGCCGCGGCAATTAGGCCATGTCGCTGAGCGCGACAAAGACGCGGTGATTAGGCCATAACGCTGGCCGAGGCAGAGCAGCGGCAAATAAATCATGTCGTTGGCCGCATAGAGCCAGCCACGGCAATTACATTAAGTCGTTGCTCGCGCCAAAGCCACGGCCATAGACCGCGGCAGTTAGGTCAAATCGCTGGCCGCGGCAATTAAATCAGGCAGCTGGTCGCGGCAATTAGGCCACGTCGCTGGGCTCGGAAAAGCGACGATAATTAGGCCATGCATTTGGCCGCCGTAAAGCCACGTAAAGCAGCAATTAGGGCATGTTGCTGGCCGCGGTAAAGCGACGTCACATAGACCATGCCCTTGGCCGCGATAATTAGCTAGTAATATATAAAGCCGTGATATAGGAAGAAAAGAGAATATGTTCAGTATATTCTAAGTGTCTTGAGCTCTTCGACTTTCCAGATACTTCAAAATATTTTCTGTTATCGTCACGGTTGAGGTGCTTTTCAAGTATTACCAAAATATCTGTTCACAACAAGCAGCTCTTGCCTCTTACAGTGAATTTCAACAAGATTTGCTATGAATAAATTGACGCTTTCTATGAGAAAATTTTAAGTGACTTATTAGTAATAAATCAATATTACTTCAAAGTATTTAACTGTACCTGACGGTATTTCTGTTGAACTAGGTACTTGTTCTTTTTAGAGGAATATGTAAGTTTGCCATGTGGTCAATTTGTATAGCAGGGAACCTATGTAGGTTCGACACGCAGGTTTATGTAATTTGGCCACACGACGCAAAAAAATCAGTGTCCACAAAAAAAATACCTTCTAGACCACGACAGAAAACAGTATTAATCAGTAGCCTATATTTATCTACGCAATAAAAATTGTACACAGATTTTCCTCTGTGTACAATTCTCGGTAGATTCCCGGTAGAGCCACTTCTATGTATTAGATGTTAAGAGGTATTTTTATATTATAAGAGGTATTATAGGTTATTTTTATATACGTTAAGAGGTATTTTTTAAAACATGTTTTTGTAGAATTTCATCAAAAGTTTCTGTCAAGGTTCAGAAATTTCTCAAGAGACAAGAAATATCTCGAATGTATAGAATGCGATTCTCATTTACTAGCCAGAACCAAAGTTTAAATACACAAAAGCTTATTCATACTGGCAGAAAACTATACAAATGTTTAAAATGTGATTCTAGTTTTGGACAGAACTCGCATTCAAATATCCACAAGCTTATTCAACTGACGAAAAACCATACAAATGTTTAGAATGCGATGCTACTTTCAAACATAAATATATTTTAAGTAACCACAAGCCTATTGATATTGACTCACAACCATACACATGTTTAGAATGCGAGTCTACGTTTAAATATAAATCGAATTTAAATAGCCACAAACTTATTCATACTGGCAAAAAAACCAAAGAAATGTTTTGAATGCGATTCTCGTTACAGCCCGCAAGAATATTTAAATAGACACACGCTTACTCATACACATTAATCAGTTTTCTATACACATTAATCTCATAACGCCATTTGTCTGATTCTATATTGTCTTAGAATTTAATTTTTGGGCCTCTCTGACCTCAATCTAGAATTCCTTAGTTGGCAACTGAATTGAAAGCTACAAAATGTATGATATGAAAGATATAGATGTTTTAGTAGCTGACGTGTTAATATGATATCTATTCCTTTACTTGTGTAGATTTCCTTTTCCGCTTATGTTTCTTTGATGCCAGTAAATTGTGGTTGCGGACACCGACCAGGTAGTAATCGTGTTCTGTGGAGAAATATTAATCACTTTTTTTCTTATTCATTATTTAACTTTAATTTTCTACATGCGTTTCCAAATCTGAAATTGCTAATAGATAAATTAATATAAAAATGTAACGCAAACAGTGTACGGTATCACCTCAAAGATAAATTCCATAACCTCAAAAATGGAGAGAGTATGTATAATTATTAAAAAGCATTTTATACATTTCCGTGCATTTTGACTATTTACAAATTCGCAGAAAACATTAAACGGTCTAAGACGGTCTGACCGCGTAGGAACTTACTGACCCCATAGCAAACGTGCATATGCCCTTTTCTCGGTCCACAAGAAAGAAGCTGTATATCAAGTCATTCCGAAATTTCAGCTTTCATGGCGATTTTAGTAGCAGCTAGTAAATTTGTCCAATTTACTCAAGCCTTAGTAATTCATATAATCAGTACAAGAATGTTTGGAATGATTAATCATAGTCGTCAATCCATAATTTGTAACTATTCGTTGAATTATATTATTTTTTCAATATAACCACATTATAATTTTAGTTTGAAACAAAAGTATTTGTTTCGCAAACTAATAAATAATTTCAGTGGCGCCGATCACAATGCCGTTCAATTGGCTCGTATTTATTGTTTGATTAAAAAAAAACCTATGTGCATTTATTTTAATGTTAATTGATTTGTTGCACGGAAAACATTATAGAGTTTTTGCAATGAAAAATTTCAATTTTATATGGTGACGTTCGACCAAGCCTTATTGCAGTATGATCCACACGTACTGTTTATGTGTATAACCCTTTTTTTTCAAACCAAATGGGATTTTTTGCGATCAATGGTTTATAATCCAGTTATAATATATTATTCAATATATTACGTTCAATATAAAGTAATATCTCGTTCAAATACTAAATTTGTAATAAGTATACATTTAGTACTATGACTACATAATTTCTAATTGTTTAAATAATTTATCGTTTCCGATATCAAATTTATAGTTCGCACGCCCTGCTATTTTATTAAAACTCTATAATATAACGTTGCCATATTTCTTAGTACGACTAGGATATTATGTGATCTGATATGTCGAAAATAATTTGTATATAATTATTTATTGGAAGTATATAATAATTAGCAGCGATATTTTTGTTCCTTACATATGTAACTATGTACTTAATTTATTTGTTTCTTACTAAATGAAATGATTTTTTTTATTAAAATTTTAATTAATTATGTTTTTATTTTCATATTTAGCATGATTGTGATTTATAATAAATTATAATTTAATCATTTTGTATGTATTTGTATATGTTGTGCATTTTTATTATTAATTAACAATATTTCGCAATATGTTATATAAAAAATTAAAAATTGTTATGTATATAGGAAATCTGTCTGATTAAATGGAAAAATAAATATTTGGAAAAAATATTTACATATATTGATTACTTGCGTTTTAATATTCATTAAGCCAATTATTTTAATCCTATTATCCTTATTAATTATATGAAACAATTGTATTATTTTTCACAACACAAATATAAATGGAGGAATATTAAAAACAAGTAGATGGAATATTAAAATAGGTAAGTTAATTTTTAATGTTTTCCGCGTATAGATCAATTCCGATTAAACGAACTTTATAAAAAATTCTAGACCACTTTTACAATACCAGGAATTAAATCACGAGATTAATCAGTTGAGCTCAAGTTCCAATATACTATTCTCATAGCATTAATTAACAAAGCAATCCTTATATTGAAGTTAAAAACAAAAAGTCGCGATCTTTTCAATATCGAGATAATTAAATTTAATTACGGAAAAGAAACAAGTATTCTAGTCGTCAATTAATCCTTCATTCAAAAATTATAATGATTATTGGAACCCTTGCTTGATTAGAGCTGAGATTCAACATGAATAAAGCAAGTACGGCCTATGAATTAATTGACACACATCAAGATTTTAGAATACTCTAATTAATCACTAAGTAATTTATTTACTTGCTTCTATACTTATAGTGTGTTCACGAGATGTACCAAATAATAAAATACTAAAGTAACAAGAGTAAACAATCTATAAATGCTTTGGACTGATTTAAGATTTTATTTAATTAAGTCAAATTTAAATAAGTTGATTACGGACCATGAAATAAGAAAACACAATTAAAATAAAGCGCATCAAGATTTAAAGTAAACCATTTGAAATAAAATAATCTTGCTGTTGACACATGCTAACACCAGATTCAAGTAAATAAAATAAACCACTAGGTATATCAATAAAATAAATTCATGCTTACATTTTAATACGATTCATAATTTGATAGCTTTACATTAAATGACAATTTCTTACATTAATTATAATTATTTTTTAGAGGAAAATTAAAAAAACCATAAGGCTTTCTTAATTATTTGATTTATAATAAAATAAATGTCTACTCACATTAGTACGTCTGCCATAATTTACACAAAAAATAAATGCACGTCAAAAATACGCGTAACAAACTTAGACAGGAGTCGATAAAAATTTAAAACTTCTGAATGTCTCCTATATTATCGCTATCGGTCAACTGGCGCGCAATTTTTCGTACTACGTTTCAACAGATGTTTGTTGCATCTCACTCCTACCTCTTAAAAAGCCTATCCCTCAAATTGTATTTCTATTATCCCTCTCTAACACATGGACACAAAAACTTATTCGCGTAAAAATCTACTTTCTTTTCTTCCTCTCTACTTCTAGCTTCTTTTTCGTCGCGGCAAGTTTCTTCCTCTCGACATCTACAAAGTGACATCTGCGTCCTAACTCCTTTACGCGTATATATATATATATTCATTCAAATAAAATCTCTATTTGCTTTAAATAAACTGTTTAAAAATCTCTACAATAGAATCTTAAAAAGTGAATACGTCTAATATCTTTTGACGTTATGATATAAAAACTGATGTTTTGGTTCAGAGAGTACAGTTGAAAAGTAATTTCTTAAAATATAATTAAAAATGGATTCAGTTCAAATGTAAGTTTAATTAAATTATATTAATTGGCAAGATTGAAATCGCATAAACCCCTTAAATTCTTAATTTCTATTAGTAACTCCATTAAACATTTCGAAAGTAAACATTATTTTAACATCTGGATTTGAATCACGTCCCTAATATACTCTGATATTAATTAAGTAGATGTAATGAAACGTATGTAGAACGTAAACAAATCATTATATAGTTCAATGAGTTTTACCAAGCTGATTAGTAAAGTTTTATGTTACATACATGTAATAAAACAAATATGTGTTGTAGAGTAAACTATTTATTTCCATATGATTTTGAAATGGTATTGCGATTTTATTTTATACAAAACAATTAACTTACTAAATAACATTTCTACTAAATATAACATATTAATCTTAGTAATGCGACGACTTCAGATTTTATGTATATATATTTTCACTCTTTAATTTGATTGAACAATTAATCTGAACAAAAATTTTATATATTTTCACTTAATTAATTTGACTTAATTTAATTCAGTCTTCAATCTGAACTTGAGAATTTATTTATTAAATTAAAAACTTATCTTATTATTCCTATATTGCACGTGACAATACGTGTATTGTTACGTACGTGATAATACGTGTATAGTGAACATTTAGTCATTTTTAAAACACTAGTCAGGAGCGGATTTAAGGGAGGAGGTTAACCGAATACAAACCAAGATTTTATTCAAAGCTCAGATTCTCCTTCATAATTTTGGTATATCTGTTACCAGTTTGGCTCCCTTCACTGACAACACTTATTAAATAAGAATATCTACAGATGTTACTACTTTTTAATTAGAAGAATAACTATTTATTACATGAGGTAATTATTTCGAAAACTGCATATTGATGTTAAGGATGTTCAAATTGGCTTAAAAAATGAAAGGTAAGGATAAATACGTATTTCTGGTATTGATGGAAATCGTCATCAGTACCCTCTATTTCACCTTGCATCACTGCACCAGTTAATGAAGACCAGCGTTCTGTATCCGTCCACCACATTCCACTTGCTCATCCTATTTGAAATAAATTTGTATGAAATGTTGCGTACGATTGTATGCCTATATTATTACATAAGATATTTATGAAACTAAATTCAGTTGTAGGAAATCATTAATTAAAGAAGAGACAATCTAATACGAATAGCAACTAATTCGTGTTGTTTTATGTGTGGCTGTTGTAATATCTACTATCGAGTGGATGGCCTTTCGAACCTTGAATATGACAAGTTCTAGGGTTACAACCATTTCAACAATAACCTCCTTGCCTCTAGTGTTAAAATTGTCTGACCCCCAATGCTGGTGACTTTGCGTTGAAATCCCCAGCTACCAAAATCACGCCTTTTATCTCCTTAATGGTTTGTTTAAGTCGTCCAAAGCTGCATCAACCTTTCCATGTATTCTTAAATGTAGGTCCTTTTAGACCATAGAATTTATAGTGGCCCAACTTTGGGAGCATTTTTACCCATTTTCCCTTCATTCTTCCGAAACCTAATTAGACCTAGCCTGTACAAAATTTATTTAGCTCAAAAGATTTGAGATCAATTTTAAAATGCTATATTAATTAGAAATCTACTTATAGGTCCCGCCAGGATCCCGCCAGTTGTGCATATAATTTCCATAAGGCATAATTTTGATTTTTTTGTAAAATTTATAGATTTGTCAACATATTGAGTATTTTTGCATTTTTCTTCAAGTAAACACGAATCGTATTTTTCTTGGATTTATAGAAAATTCACAATTTCAAAATATTTTTTTTGGAATTGGTTTTTCGAATAAATGGTCGTTATAAAACTTGTAGAGAATTTTGCCATCTTAGTGTTACAAATTGAACACCTCCATTTTATCCATGTTGTCACCAACCGTTTGTTTTTCGCTTTTAGTATATAATGGACTGCTGTACCCGTGAATTAGTGTACCAATGAGACGATGAATTCACCTCCCCATGAATCCTCGGTGCCCGATATTTGCCTTTGACTAAAACATCATGCGCATGGCTAAGAGTGTTTAAAATTTGAAACGTTTTCTTTGATATCTTTGCTAAAATGAATTATTTTTGTTAATGAAAATATATATGTAAATATATATTTTTACTAGTTTATTATTTTTTAATAGATAAAGATTTCATATTAATTACAAGATGATTTAGAATATATTATTTATTTTGTATATTTTATTTTCATAAGAAAAAAATATTATATTTGTAAAATTGAATTTAGTATATTTTATTTAATAAAAAGCTTTTAAAAACCAAATTTTTGTTTATTTATTTAACTATTTATTTAATTTTTGAAAAATGGAAGAAATTGTTTCGCGAAAAAATTTCTAAACCAAAAACTATTTTAATTTAAAAAAAGAAATTTTTATTGATTTTTTTAATAAAAAAATTTTTTCACGACAAATTTAAAAATATTTACAATTATTTTCTAAAGATTTAAAAACATAAAATTTTATTAAATATTTTGGAAATGGTCGATATAAAACTTTTACAGAATGTTGCCATCTTTGAAATTCCGAAAACTGCATATTTTTAACCTTGTCGGGGGAGGTGTCATGTGCTTGATAATGTTAAAAATAGAACACCTCCAGTTTTCCATGTTGTCACGAACCGTTTGTTTTGACGCTTTTAGTACATAATAGAGTAGTGTACCCGTGCATTAGTGTACCCATCAATTCGTGAAACGATTAATTCCTCTCCCCATGAATCCCCCGGTGCCCGATATGTTCCTCCAGCGCCGGACAGCTTCGCTTCG
>WYDF02224871.1:0-21132 GCA_009867245.2 Adranes taylori
GGGACATATAGGTAAATACACTCAAGCCTTATACCAGGTAATACTGACTGGCAATGAGTGATAGACAATCAAATATCGAATACTCAAATAATGTTAATCTTAATGTAATTCTTTCCTCAATATCTTAGATGGCATTGATATTTATACTTCCTTTTTATAGCTCAACTAATCCAGGAGTTTTTGGATGTCTTTTCGCTGATCATCAGGGTTTATGTCTCGGAGGTACCTAATGCAACTCTTTTATCAGAATTTGTTAATGTTGATAGTAGATTATTTGTTTGTGTTACATAAACTGATTTAATTTTTTCCAGCAAAAGGAAATGCAACAACGGATAGTTCTGGTGTGGTGGGCGCTATTGCTGAACAAGCCTCAAAATTAGAACCTTGTAGTAAGGCACCAGTTGTCATTTTAGAAACAGATTCGAAGATGTGCATAATACAAAGGAGAGGAGTTATTACTGGAGCTATTTATAAAAGTATATAGGGAAAGAATTTTTTATGAAATTTATGTAATGAATAATTTTTGTGTATAATAAAATGCTTCAAACGAATTTCAAAATCAGTTTTTCGATATTCTATGAACGTTTGGCATTTTAATGTAAGTATAACAAACTCTCACTGTACCAAAGCCCACGTTTATGATTGTCACCCCCAGATCTGTCTAAATTTGTCAAACTTCGATCGTTTAAAACACGTAAAAACTTCGATGTCACAAATTGAAATTCAGAACAGTAAATGCGCTTAATTTTATTTTTTTAAGTCTAAATAATTATAAAAACTTTTGTAAATAATCATTTTTAAGCCTAACAATATATATCACGTTTCTTGACTTAATTACTTTCCTTCCTTAGTCTACCATATCTATTCGTATATCCTAGAACAAAAAAAAATTATTTTCAGATATAGCAGAAAAATTGCGTTGGTGATATTATTGAGCACGGGTTCTACAATTCCGATAAAACAATAATTCCCAAAACAATGGGTTGTTTAAAAAAGATTACACTTTTCATAAAGAATACCTTACCATTAATTTCTTCATGCCCTCTTCAGATATTAAACATTTACTTCTCAATTTCGCAATTAGATTTCTAAGGCGAGGAATTTTCAAATCCAACCGTTTATTTCGTAATTTCAAAATTTTTACAATATATTTTAATTCTTCGCGCCTTTTTCGGGCGTTCTTGAGTATCTCAATTGAAGCATCAAATATCTTTTTGCGTCCATCTGACGTCTTATGCAGATTTTCATTCTCGCTTTTCAGTATACGTGCAAGCTGTATTTCGGATGATGATTCCCTCAGTTTTTTTATTGGTGCGAATATCTGCGGATCGAGAAAATAATCATGTTCGCTAAGCATATGGAAATGTTCTTGTTCGTATGAGGTCAGAAATTCACTTCCCAGTGGACTAGACAGCATATTTTCAAAACTTTCCAATTCTGTATCTTGCAAATTTTGATTATCGACCTGAAATATATCACTTTTACAACATTTTTTTTTAGAAATAAACACTATTCCAACTTCAAAATTAATTTTATTTTGGAAGAAGGGAAAGGAACCATAATCGACCACGTCATAAGTAACGAACCAAACAAACAAGTTCATATCAGAGCGAAACAAAAGTCCTATACATACCAAAACCTGGAAATAAGTGAATGGATTACCGAAAATAGCAGCTATTTAAAAATTGCATAAAAATGATTCAAATTGCATAAAAAATGTAAGTCATGCAAACAGCTCAGCAAATTCTAATAGGGAACAAATAAACATAAAATACATAAACATAAGAAACTTACGCAATAAAATAATGGAACTAGAAGTAATAATTCGAACAGAACAAATAGATATCATTATTTTAACAGAAACATGGATATATAAAAATGAAATCACATACTACAACATAAATGGATATACAAAAGCACACGTGAAGGAAAAAGAGGAGGTATGGCCGTATATGCAATAAAAGAACATTTCTAATACAAATACTTATGACGCAAATGAGGACTACCAAGCAGTGGAAGTAGAAATAACTAACACAAACCCAATTATAAGAATTGTAGGTATCTACATATAGCCACAAATTGGGAAAAAAAGGAAAATACAAATTATGGATGATATCCTAAAACATAAAAAAATATATACTTATGATAGGAGATATACATATAAATCTGCTTGATAATATATACCAATATGTAGATATAATTAAAAGTAACGGATCACTAATGGAAACAACGCGACAAGAATAAACGAAAACGGACCAGATTCGATAAACGACCACATCATTACGAACCTAGACACAAATAAAATTAAAATAGAGCACACGCTGGAACATAGCGATCTTAATGACCACAAAGAAATTATCAAACTAACAAAAATAACCAAAAGCAAAGTGAAAATGAAAATGAAATGGAAACACATAAAAATTCTGCAATGTGATGCATTTGGGCAAGATGTGGAAAAAAATTAAAGCATCTAATATACTCACCGTAGAACTAATACACATATCAAATGAGAAGGAAAAATCTGCAATAGAAGATATAAGAAATGAAGTGCATAATACCATAAAATTAACAAAATCAAGAAATCTAGAAGGCTAGCTAGTACGAGCGGGGCGCGATATGAAGAATTTGGACGGTCATTAATACGGAAATTGAGGGACAAAACCACAGGCAAACAGTAAAAGAGTTAAATATAAATAGCCTAAATATTGCGCATAAGAAACTGATGGCAGATGCATTAAATGAATATTTCACACGGATTAGAAAAGAACTTGCTAACAAAATTAATAAAAGAATACCAGTGATAAAGAATAACTATAATCAGCATACAATACTCTTGAAGCCATGTACAGAAACTGAGGTAAGCAAAATAATCAATGAAATTAACCCACATGCAGCCCCCAGACCGGATGGCATAAATACAACAGACTTGAAAATATTAAAAAACATTATAAATGAACCCATATGTAAAATAATTAACGAATGCTTTCAAACCGGGAAATATCCGAATGGTCTAAAATATTCAGAAATAACACCCATACACCAAAATGGAGGGGACACAAAACCCGGAAACTACAGACCAATAACGAAAACGAGTATACTATCCAAAATAATAGAGAGAGCAATTAAGAGTAGAATTGAGAGTTTCCCACAATGCTACAAACAATACGACAAAAATCAATTCGGGTTTCAGAACAACAGTAGCACTCAGGCCGCCCTAAATAGCGTAACAGACTACATAAATAGGAAATTGGACGAAAGCAAGTATATGGTTGCAATATTCGTGAACCTGAAGAAAGGCATTCGACACAACAGACCATAACATACTACTGCAACTTATAGATCAAATAGGAATAAGAGGAATAGCAAACAAGTTAATACAGTCATACGGAGTACGTAGTGTGACTGCAAAGATGGAAATAGGTATACCGCAGGGCTCAGTACGGGGACCAATGCTGTATCTATTATATGTATTGCGTATGAAAAATCTGAACCTATTAAGGAAATTTACAACATTCGCGGACAACACAATATTAATGTATACAGGCAATGACCAAAACATATTCCAACATGAAATAAATGAGGGTCCGAAAATTCGCTGACTGGCTAAAAGGTAACAGAGTAACGATAAACCCATCAACGGTATATATATAACTTTTAGAAATGCAGCACATATACTCTCGAATCTGAGGTACGGGATTATATCTTGGAGTCAAAGTATGAAGAAAACAATAGATAAACTACAAAGGACGCTAAATAAGTCACTAAAACATTTATACAACTTGCACTGGAAAACTCCAATCAAGGATGTTCTACGAATAACAAACACACCCACAGTTCAACAAATGATAAGCTACGAAAGGTAGATCATGGCGCACCAAGCAATCACGCACAAAAATAAAACACATAGATCTGCAAACTAATAGTCAATACCATGATCACAATACAAGGCATAAACAACATTTTCATCTAGAAGCAATACGTACAAATAGAGGGAAAAATTGCTACAAATACAACATCATGAAGCAATATAACAGCCTTCCAACAAAGTATAAAACAATGAGCAACTTCCAATTCAAAAAAGAAATAAAAGAATACATCAAACAGAAGGAAACGGAAACAAGAATAATTACATAAAAGGGGAAACAAAAGAGGAAGTAACGGATTCATATGAAGACATACAACATGCACTAAGCTTCTCGTTAAAAAGTGCAATACAGTATTTTCTTATTTTTTATAATACAAATTTAGGTTAACAAATTTATATTATTATCCAATACTATTAATACATGTATTAATGTGAAACAAATAGGATCTAGCGAACATATACACTCTACTTAAACCTCACACCAGGTGAAACTGACTGGTTTGAGTAAATAATGAAATAACAATAGAATAGCATAAAAAATTAGTAACAGATTTAAATAGAAGTATTGAAATTAGTTAAGTTTTGGGTTTTAATAGGTAAATGTAAGTTTTTACCAAATACAATGTTAAATAATATTAAAAATATATATTATATCTAGGGACAAAATTAGAGATTGAAAATTAATCAGATTACAACAAAATTAGAGATTAAAATTAATGTAACTAGTATAACTATATGTACCTAATTTGATTAAGCTAGTAATAACTAACAAACAATTGCACTATAGTGAATTAATGAATTGGAAGAGAGAAAGAAAAAAACAAATAAAACTACTTTGATATGTAAATCTAGAAAAATAATTTTAGAATTGAAATACTGTAGCTTTCCGATATTCTCAAATTATTAGACAACGTAGTAAAAGGAGAAGAAACCAATATACACTTAGAAATTGCTTAATTATAAATAAATAAACAAATATATTTACCGAATCAAATATTTGATATTCAACAAAATTTTGTTTATCACTATCTTTATAATGAGAATGGAAATCCTCGAATATATTTGAATCTAAATTATCATCACGAAATGTATATTTGTGATCTTCAATCTGTTCGAAATAATTTATAGGTTTTTCACTTTCTTCTGCTACATAAGTTACTTCTAAATCTTCATCTTTCTTAGAAGTTGCGTCCTGGGTCTCTGCAATCTCATTGCAACCACTCTTCTTGTACTTATTTATTTTAAGTTTAACATATTTTATATTTGACGCTGTTTTCACATTATCAATATTCACGTCTTCTTTTTGTACCATTTTCCAAGAATTGATAACTAATGGTTTAATATCATCCCTTCTACTTTCCGTAGGTCGTTCCATAATACTATGCTTAAAACATATAAAATATCCTTTTGAATTGAGATTTATAAAACAATATTAAATTTAGTAAAACTGCACAATTGGTACCTCAAAACTGCACATACGCTACTGCGCAACTATTCCAACGAAATCGGAAGCGTTCGCAGCCAACGATGCATTTTGCCATGTTGTCACATTTCATTTTTTAACGTTTAAGAAAGGAATAAATTATTACAGCGCGAAATAATATAAATTTATCGAAAAGCTTATTGAACTTACTAATTTAAGTACTGTCAACCATTATAAAGTAATGTTATCGTGTTGATTTTAATATTTCAAATACATTTTGAAATTGTACTTTTTCCAACATTTTCGCTACTATAATTACATATTTTAAATACAGTTTATGGCGCCAAATATTCAATTTTTTGTATATTTGCACATTCTTCACTTTGTCCATATTGTATTTCGCTGCCATTTGTACTTCAACAAAAGAATTATATTAAAACATGACTGATTAATATTTTCACAGCCATAGTAAAATATAAATCTATTGCTCCATTTGGACCTTGAATAGATGAAAATTCTGTGTACAATTCGGATAAAAATATGCCGCGGTCAGCTTTCAATCTTAACTCTTGAACTGAAGAATAAAATTTATTTCTCGAGATATATTCAACAAGTTAATTATCCATACGTGCAATAGAAATCTCATCGACTCCTCGAATCTTCTCTCATACCACACTCATTCTCCCCATGTCTGACACCATATCTACCTGTTTTGAGACAATATAAAACCCAAGTATTTGAATTTCTTTACCCTTTCAATCATTTGCCCTTCTATATCAAACACATCCTTTCTACAACCTGTCCCTTCTTTCTTGCAAACCATTATTTTCGTTTTTTCTAGATTCAATAGTATTACTAATTTACTATGTTATGTAATAACGGTTGACTTACAAATAAAGAATTATACTAAACGTGAGTAAAAAAGCAAACTAACAATTGCTACAAAATTTTATTTGACAAATGTTAACAGATGCCATTTTCAACTTCCAGCGACTATTAGATTCACTTTATCCATGCTTCATTTAAATAAATAACTACACAAATTTTTCATTATTTCAATACTCCATTAAAATTACTATAATCGGACACTTATTTTGGATCGGAGGGAGTACATATTATGTGAAATAATTAAATTTTTATGGAGATTAACTTAATTATACGAAGCAGTTAATAATTGTTTCTGATTAATCTTCATATAAATAAAGCTTGTCAAAATTAAAACCATCTATTGCTTCAACTTCTATTTTTTAGGTTATTTTCGAAAATAACTCGTTCTATCACCGAGACCGTATAACTAAGGGTAGAATCTCTTATTCTAATTTACGAACAAATGTATAATCTAGTAGCTGGTAAACCATTACCATCTAAATGTGCTTTTTAATATTGAAAATAAAAGGAAAAGATATTTTAAACTACCATAAAAGAAAATAATAGAGGTTAGTGTCAACCCAGACCGCAAAGGAAAATAGCGTCTTCTCGATCCGGGGCCTCAGTGAATCTTTCCACACAAACAAAAGAGGCATCAAATGTTAGTAAAAATACTTGTGAAAGATATAGAAAATGCAAAGGAGAACGATTAGTTTGAATTCAATATCACATCTGTCTAGAAAATTCATAATAGTACGGCAAATTGCTTGATTAGAATTGATTAAGATTTGTTTGATGGAAAAAGGGATAGGGACTTTGTTGGGCTTAATTAAAAACTTGTAATTTTAATTAAAGATTTATTTTATTTTTGTTAACACAAACTATTTGCCTTTTCAATCATGAGGTTAATAAAACATTAACATTAATTATAATAATGATTACATACTATCAAAGTCAAGATTTCACAGGCAACTATAACAGGTTGATTTGAGTGACGTCATTATTTACTTCACTACACTTTCTCTTTATGAAGCACAATTTTAAAACTAACATTTTGAAAGCGAGAGCAACCAAAAAACCTATAAAATGTTTCTTCTTCTTCTACACACAATCTTTTAACCATTATTATTAGATACAAAAATATATAGCCCAGATGCTTGCACGAACTTTTATATCTACGTAGCTCTCAATATACAAATTAAACTCTAACCATTCACAAACTTTCCGTTTTGGAGATATGGCCCCTCAAATTGTCTTGACATCCATAAAAGAAATAATTCATAAAACGCTTTTAAGACGATATCACTGACTAAAAATGCTTAATACAATAACTGAAATGTATCAACAGTTGTTATAAACCATTAAACTTTAAGAAATTTTGTTTTTCATGGTTTATTCATTAAATAAATGTAACTGTCAAATAAATTGTAAACGATTATATGGTAGACTTTACTTACTAAATTACAGGTTATTTGATCTGAAGAGTTTTTATACATAAAATATGATACGATTCATATATGATTCGTTAGTAATGCCAACATAGCCAACCTCTGGTAAGTTTTTCTGACAATTAGTAAATAGAAACTAAGCTAACATAAACTAACCGGGCATAAACGGAAACTAATCTGGCATAACCTATGGCTTAGGCTTAATACACATAGCTTATGCCATACGTCTTATGTTTTACGCCAAAACCGTAAAATGACATGACTACTTACAAAACCGTAAAATGGTAAATACTACTTACATTGTTCATAAAAATATCGTGTTAGTACGTACTCTACTACTGGAGATGAACCACATGTGTTAAGGTGTTGAGCTTTGATTGCTAAAGTTACTTTTCTAATAAGATCACTGTAGAAACGACTTTGGCCATCTTTAGGATGGTAAGAGCGAAAGTAATTACACAATGCATACGACATGTCATTTAAATCATATTAAAAAGTTGCTACATTTTTATTTCTAAATGTAAGAGTGGTACATTTTTGTAATTAAATGAAGGTATTTAAATTACTTTAATTGGCGAATTACAAAATTAACAAACTTGAAATAAACCTACTCTCTTCTGTCAACATTTGTCACAGAAAACAATAACTATGCATGATTGTGATTGTCAAAATCCGTAAGCATAACGCATAAGAATCCAACCTTATGGAAATACCCATAATTCTTATGTTTCGCATAAGACCATTAGAGAGTTGTGTTTAGTACCGTATATTAACATACACCGAATATTAATGGCTGACCCGCGGTAAAACTTATGGCATAAAAAATAAGCTGCATACTAGGCTTAACCTAACCCTAATAATCTAACTCTAACCTTACGCTAGGGTTAGGTTCGGTTATGTCGGATTAGTTTCCCGGTTAGTTTATGTTAGATTAGTTTGTATTTACTAATTGCCAGAAAAAAATTAACAACAAAAGCAAGCTGGTAGTCCATAAAATTCATAGTTATTAGACACCCGTAATTAACGCAATGTTATAATTCTTTGATTTTTCTGTTTTGTTATCAGAGGTTGGCATTACTACACGAATCATATATGAAAAGTATCACATGATAAGCAGCTATTAATAACTATTCGATCAAATAGTCTAAAAATATGTAAGGAGAGGCCGCCATAAAATCGTTTACAATTTATTTGACAGTTACTGTTATTTATTAAGTCAACAATGAAGAAACATTATTTATTACAGTTTAATGTTTTATAACAAATGTTTATACATTACAATTGTAGTATTAAACATTTTTAGTGAGTGACATCGTGTTAAAAGCGTTTTATGAATGATTTATTTTAGGCATGTAAAGACACTTTTAGGGGCTATATCTCCAAAACGGAAAAATGGTGCAAGTAAGACTTTACAGGTTTAATTTGTATATTAAGAGCTACGTAAAGGACAAAAATTTTCTAATTATAAGTTGTGGCCATAAATCCAAATCAAGCAACAATTTATTTTATGGCGATCTTGTGCACTCGAATTGTTTTGGGGTGGCTCGGGGTGATTAAGAATAATATGAGAACACGCACGACTCTCTTGTGTTCTCAATATAGAGAACACGCGTCAATGATCATATGGCCGCGCAGTGAAAGTACGGGAAGGGATTTGTAACGAGAAAAGGCTTCCACATGACAAGCTAAATGACACGTTTGGCGTATACACAGCATACAACTTTTCTTTTGACAACTAGTCGCTCAATCATGTGATGAACCATCTGACACATTTTTTTAACCGCGCGCACCATTCTTTCGTGACGTTTTTTGTCGAAGGAAAGAGTGTGTGTATGGCCACCTAATGGAATTAGTGCAATTTATACAGCTTCAACAAAACGTGACGTTGCCACGTTTAAAGTAAAGATTTTTCGCTATATCTAATATTAGAATTCCTTACGTCTGTAAACAGTTTGAGTAAAGCATCAAATTTAATTGACCTAGATTCTGTCACTGAGGATAGAATTTGTTAACCTGCAATAGCTTCCATCTATAGTATCTTAAAATTAAAAATATCTAATTCTCTAACTTGTATTAAGATATTAAAAAGTATTTAAGACGAATCTTAAAAACCTTTTAAGTCGTCTATTAAATTCAACTAGCACAATAGTGTTTAGGTAAACTAAACATCTAACTTATAAATTGCCTACCCATAAATCCCCTGGTCCTCATATTTATCTACGGCGTGGCCCATGGCCGCTCTTGATTCACATTTTCCCCACATTTGCATACGGCGCGGACAGTTGTGCTGTCCGGTTTGGCTTGGCCTACGAGTCCTTTTGACTGTCTTTTCGGCTAATTTCTAAAAGAGCAGCAGTTTAACGTGCGAAGCGCTGAAAAATATTGCACTATATGGTAACGTACAAGTATTTCAAGCTGCACCGCAGACCACGTATTAGTAGCACGCTTGTTAGACTCGTACAATGCGACTACACCTGCAATGTCACTAATTCAGTTAAATTCTGTATGCTTTTAGAATGAATAAAACACCTATTATTATAGTAAGTCAAATTGTATTGTCTTGAACAGAATATTAATTCGATTAAGCACATTTTTGTGTAAGACGAATTTTAGGACAATTATAAAAATGACATGAAAATATACTAGGTGAATTTATTTCGTTGTACAACAATAAATGAGATGTGCTATTTTTTTTATCAAATGAGTTTAACTCACTAATCTTCTTTTGTACCTCGTCTGTTATATTTTTCGAAGCCTAATTTTAACAGATCCCAATTTTCATACGACCATGCCAGTAAAGTTAGCAAAAAGAAAATTCCACCACAAAATATATGTAGTATTATTGAATTTGGATAAATATATTCCTGAAATTAAATTCATATCAATTAAATATTTCTTGTAAGGATGATTAAAAAGAATTGATTTAATTAAAGAAAATGTTCGACATTTATTGTGTCGTGGTTCCCCTAACGTGTAGTGACGACGTTAGGAGAATCCCAGATGACTTCTATTTCGGTACTTATTTGTAAATTGGCACTGCTTCAGCTGTTAGGTCTATCACCGAATAAACAGGGACTATGTTTCAAATATCTTCACATATAACACATTTTTTCCTTTGACCGGATAAATGCAAGCTATTAGTACTTCAATTTATTAACAATAATTTTGTGTCTCTGTTAATACATCAATTAGCTGATTAATCAATAGAATGATGCCAAATTTTTATTCATGTCATTTTTATTCTATGCTACTTAAAAATTCATATCTTACCTCAGAATAGTGTGTAGCAAAGCTTGAAATAAGCAGTGCAATAAGAAAATAGGATCCAGGTCTAAGAGAATCCAGCGGATTGTAATTAAAATCAACATAGTGATTATTTATAAAATATAAACTGAAAAACAAATGACAAAATTACCTTAAGGAATTAGAAAATAATTCCGTATTTACCTATGACATATTCTTGCCAACATATTGGTACAATTAGCCAGAATTAGTCCGATCGGTCCAAGAATATTTGTTAAAAAATATGAAAAAGCTAAGAATGATATAGAAAATATCACCATCACATAATTGTATCTAAAAATCAAATACAAAAGAAAATAGAATATTTACTGTACATAAGGTTTATGCGTAAATCCTAAGAATAAATAAGTCATAAACATGCGTACATCCTAAGCATAAATAAGTCAAAGAATCCCGAGCATCCAAGTATTTTAATGTTTCTCAATTCAATTTTGAAGTTTTGTAAAAGTTCAATTTAGAATTTCAATTGTCTGTGCCCAGTTTTATATTTTCTTTATTAGCCTATTTTCTCCTGCAGAAGAATGGGACCAGAGACTGGGACAATGTTAAAAATTATTTGAACAGTACAACTTTAAGAATATATAAAAACAATATTCCAATACTCCAATATATTAATACGGAAATGTTCAGTACAAGTTGACTAGTCTCGAAGAAACAATCTCTTCATTCTCAAAGCTAAATACAGAATTGTTACAATGTAAGAGAAATAAATGACATATAACAAGTGTATAGAAATAACACAGATTATACAAATCAAAATAATTAAGTTTTTATCTATAAATAACTATTGTAGATAGTCTTAATCACTTATGGACTGTATTATTCTAGCACTTATCCCTCAGTAGAAAATAGATAAGTTATGCAACCAAATGAACGAACTTCTTGCTTGTCCAATGATACTTCCGATGAAAGGAAAGAAAACACGAAACTCATTCGCACTGGTGTTTACCGATTGTAAACCACTAATTTCTGCTATTAATCATCCGCTTATTCAAAATGCGGGGGTTTACCGATTATGTACAAACGATGTCTGAATCACGCCATGCTAACTGACTGACTGTGACCAACCTAATTCTCGTTTTTGCAATTGCTACTTTTATCGACAAAAACACAATGAATTGATTTACAATATAGGCAACCCAATCTACATGAGAGATGGGATGCATATATAATTAAATGAACTATAATTAAGTAACCTCAATTTAAAGTATAACTAACCAACCTAAACATGAGTATTGTAATACTGTTTTTCATTTATTCTTAAATTCCATGCTCCAAACACTTAGACATTCTATTAATAAAGTACAACTTTACCTATCCAATTGATTATTATCCATTGTCGCAAATACATACGCCTCTGTAACACCATTGATTGCGTACATAACAACAGCGATGCAATGCGCGCGAAGTAGCGTCGTCGGTAGATCGTCTTCAATTAATGATTTGCCACCATATAATCGAAGCAATGTATGCGAATAGGTTCGACCGAAAACAACAATCACAAAACCGATTGACACTACCACGCGTAACATTTGAGATAGAACATTTGTACACTCCTTTACGGAAGCCTAAAATTTTTGATAACATTGAATTTGAAATGAATGAATTGCAATAACATTTTCAAAATACATACCTTATCTTGAGTTTTAAGCGGTACGCCACGTTTAATCGTTTGAGTAAAATAAAAATAAGCGCTTTCTTCGATTGGACGAAACACAAACCTGAAATATTAAATAGTAATATGCAAGGTGCATTGACACCCTGCAATTCGATAAGAGAACTAAAATCTAAAACAAAACTATATTAACTATCCCCACTCAACTCTACTCTTAGATTGCGCAATAAGAAAACTTTAAATTCCAATTAATAATTAAAAAAAATTAAATATAATGTTGAAAAAAAGTTATTAAAAATTAAACAAAATTATATAAGGAATGAAATACCTAGCTGCTAAACTGCCTAAATTATTAACAATATCAAAAATCGATTGTTGTACAAATGTTAGGACAGGCGATATTGTCATCACATAACGTTCTCCTTCCGTAAGAATTTGTTTCAGTACGCATTGTTTTGTAAAACTTGCCGTTAAAACACATAATGATGTATTTAAAATGCTATCCTATAGAAACATAAATTAATCTTATTTTAAAAGTGCGATTATTGCGTTTATTTTAAAAGTACGAGAGAGAAAACCATAAATAACGCCAAAGAAAATAATGCAAGAAATATACGACAGAATATCTCTATTCTGTATATAAATATCCAAACCTTAAAGAGCAAAATTTATATTCTGGAGTCACATCTCAAATCAATTGGCAACCAAATAAAAATTTTATGCTTTACTGAACATTTCTTGAATAAAGAAGAATCCGCAGCTCTGAAATTAACGGTTTGTTCCCGGTAATAGGATAATTTCAAGGTAATAGACAACTTCTCAAGAAATGAATACATTGATGAGGGTGTAATGATCCTTTAAACCTGAATTGCGAATGGCAATTTGAAATTGTAGAAATTTTGCTATCAGATTTAGATACAATTATAATAACCATATGCAGATCTCCAAATTGCAATTTAAATATTTTTTATAACAACAGTGAAACTTTGCGAAATTATTTAAAATGTATAAAATTAAACACTAATATCTATATTCCAAGAGATTTTAATGTTTTGTTCAACAATAAGTCAGATACAAATGACCTATGTGATTTTTTGTCTCGAGGTCTATCCGGTGGCCCTGCCCATGTCGGATCACTTTGGTATATTACTCAAATTGCAAATAAGCCCTCAGGAGGACACAATTGAAAGCAAAATCATTCGTCCCATTAATTCAGCAGGTAAAATAATATTCTACAACTTACTTGATCTTGTAAATTGGGATCAAACCCTAGGCAGCAAAAATGCGCAGGATAAATTCAAAATATTTCATGATGTCTTCATAAATAACTGTTACGCAGCATTTCTGGAGAAAAAGATAAAATCTGAATTATCCAAGAGTAATAAAATTGAATGGTTCAACTCTGAACTTGAAAAGATGAGAGGAATACTGCATCTTATAAAAGACACTTATGATAAAGCTAAAACGGAAGTACTTAAACTTGAATATCAAAGCTACAAAAACAAATATAACGACGCCATAAAAAATACTAAACTAATTGCAAATACTAAATTCATCAATAATTCAAGTAATGAAATAAAATCTATGGCATGTAATATATTCCAAAAGAAGCACATTAAAGCCACGAGTTTTGTAATATAGACGTTAACGAACTCAATGGTTTCTTTGCCAATATCGCAAACCAATTAATGCACAGAGTCCCGAGAACTTAGAAATGACCATTGATTTATAAATGAGTCATGTAGATTTCCCCGTTTAAATTCAGGGAGGAATCAGTAAAAGACAATATTTGATATTAAAGTAAGTAAATCTTGTGATATTTACGGACTCAACATATAGGTGAGTAATTAATCAAATCATTAAACCCCTCACCTTGTTAATAAATCAGTGCATACGAGAAGTAATATTTCCAAATATTCTTAAGAAATCAGTAGCCACTCTGATTCATAAAAAGGGACCTCATGATGATTTGACCAATTATAGACCAATATCCATGGTGCCAAACATTTTGAAAAAATCTTGAAACAGCAGTTATACTCTCATTTCGAGAATTACAACTTGTTTGTAAGAGAAAAATTTGAATTCAGGCAAGGTTCTGGAACCACTGAGGAATTGTTAAAACTAGTGGAAACTGCACTAGAAAATTTTCATAATAACGGAGCTTGAGTGGGAATGTTCTTAGATCTAACCAAAGCGTTTCACATAAGTTACTGGTAAACAAACTAATTAAGTACAACGTCGAAAGTAAAAGAAGCAGTTTGATGAAATCCTACTTATCGGACCGTCAACAGTGTGTTAAGACTGGCGGGAAAGTATCATAGAAGCGCTATAGGGAGCAAGGTATACCCCAGGGCTCCATATTAGGACCTTTGTTATTCCTAGTATTCATAAATAATCTCCACAGATCTGTTGTTGGCGTAGAATCGGTTCTGTTTGCGAACGACACAACGATTCTGACAAAATCGGATATGGTATCCGAGGGGCGTAACAAAAGCAGGGAGTTAATGGCCAATGCAGAAAATTGGTTCAACACAAATAAACTAACATTAAACCGTACGAAATGTACGGCACTTATTTTTACCTTGACAGAGAAAACAGGATTGGACGGAAATTCCAAATGCTAACAGTACTAAATTTCTAGGACTACTTCTAGATGACGCCCTATTATGGTCAGAACACGGTCATTAATTAGCTAAGATAGAATGTTAAGAATTATAGGAGTATAGTAATCAAGCAGTCATACCTACAGGGCCGTAGCTAACGGTGTTCAAATGTGTTCACTTAACACGGGCCCGGACTCTCAGGGGGGCGGGTCAGTTGTTTAAATTAACACATTCATAGAGACTGCGAACTGTATATTATAAAATATGTGTATAGTTTAGTGTAGAATATAATAATATAAAAATTATTACATTATAAATATTTATATTGTACAAGTGAGCCCGTTAGACTGTGAACGATCTACTTCTTCTTCTTTAATTGATTTACATCGGCCTGTTACACCATTTGGTCTATACCGACATTTTTAGGTTGGCTGACGGCCCATTATTATCCATTTGTTGTCTATTGCACGTTTACTAACGTTTAGTTTACTGTAGTTTATCTTTAGATTGTCTTCAATATTTATTATTACTCTTTGGCAAAATGTGGCAAATGATCGAGATTTATGAAATTATGTGATGTGAAGTGTCGTGTATTTTTATCTTCTGTCTCCAGACAGGCAGGTAAATCTGCAGGAAAAAAATGGCTAAGATTGATAGTTATTTAAATTCAATTACTGCAGAATCTGCGAGTACATCAACGCCCGTAATTGTGCCAAAAGAAATTTTAGCTGACAATGGGAATGCGACTTTAGTCATTATTTCTACATCTTACAATACAACAGGTAACATATTTCTTACTAAATAATTTAGATGAACTAATAAACAATAAATTCAAGAAATACTATAGAGTCATAGTAAATTCAAATCTAAGTTGAAAAATCAGTTGTGAGAAAACTTGAATCAGTTAGGGTGTGTTTATGTTGTAGCTGCGATTAGTGACAAGAGCCGGTGATAAAAGCAACTAGTTTTGCGTGTGTTTATACTGACGATGCGACCAACGATAATAGCAAATAAACAAAGTCTCGTTTCATTCTGTCTACGTTCGACCAGCAGCAGTGTCTCGCTGAAGCTCATGCAGTCAAGGTGAGTGACTCTAAAGACGAAGATTTACTCCTAAGTTCAAGTACTAAAAAGTATTATTTAGTGTAATGTAGGGAACGCAAATACGATTCTGTTAATACATAGAGAATTGCATTCGGTGAATACCATCACCTGTAAAAAGATTTAAGGCAGCACCCTATAAAAGTTGCAGAATACATAAGACCTCATTCAACAATTTGTCTAAAACAAATCTCTTGTGATGGTTTTTATCGCACTTATTCCACAACGACCGCCTGATAAAAATTTCGCTTATAAATATTGTATATCCATCATCGAGACTAGCAGAGAAAAAGAACTAAGCTATTACCGCAGCTCTTGTCGTCGGTCGAGACTAAAGAGTGATTCACAGCGCTACTCCAACATAAACAGCACTATTGACAAGCATGCTTATATTTTCTTTGCTTTCGTCGCATCCCCGCTATTATCGTTGGTCGCATCGTCAACATAAACGCACGTTTAGTTAGATGCTCTCATGGCGTAGCTAGCGCCGAACTGCCAAAGACAAAGTTATAATCGTCTTAACACGCAAATTCTGTTATCTTTGTCTGCCAATGCAAAATTGGTAGCATATTCACTTAGATTCTGTTACTATCAAATTGTAGGAAATATCTTCTCTATAAAAAACTGATTCATGGCCAGGTGCAACTAACTGACCATATCTCTCCTCGTGATCTTCAATTTACATTCGGACTTGCAAGCGAAATAATTGTATTCCTACCGGCTATTGTTCCAGTACATTCTGGAAAGTTCTAGAACTGTAGAGTGAGAGCCAAATATAAATTTCACTTGTTAGAGAGAGCTGCCACTATAGCTGCTGAAGCTTTTTGGCCCTCCCCTTTTAAGGCTAACCGCAAGGTACCTTTTGCAATACTCGGCTGTTTTGGAGATGGCATAAATAGTACTTTTCCTAGCGGGGACAGCCAGTTTGCTGTTAGTTTTTCAAGCCTTAAAAATTCAACTGCATCCACGTCACTCATAATTCAATTTACTATTATCGCTTATAGTGAAAAGCGAATATTATTTTAAAAAAGTACTTAGAAAAGTTCAGACCAAATTTATCACTTGTTGTGTTTTTGTTTTTGTTAAAGTTTATAACCAGTTTAGTTTATGATAATGGAAAACTAAAAGTTAATGTGAGTACTAATATTAAAATATATATATATATATTAGACTAAACCAATCAGTGCAATTCTTATTTTGAAAGAAAGTAATTAACAAATATTTCAAGTAACTAACTTTCGTAATTTTCTATAAAGTGTTAACAAACTAATCAAAATAAAAAGATATATATGTTTGTATTAATTTGAGAAGTAATTCTGTGTCATTCTAACATCAATCTATGTTTTTATCTGATATATATTTGTTGCACAACTTATCACAAACTTATGTTGAAGGTTCGTATAGACGAGTCGAGAGTTTTATTTGTTGATCAAAGCATTTTCACTTATGTTATCAGGGAAGTTATTTATTTATTTTCATGTTTGTGGTAAACTATTGTATACAGCTAAATATCTATTGTGAACAAATCGGCGTCAATCAATATTATTTCTATTCCAATTAGTCGTTTATTGATTCATCATTGCTACGGAAATAATTAATTACTTTATTTAAATAGATTATTGAAACTAATCTCGATTGTTTTATTCTTTATTCGTCCGTGAAACAAAACCTGTTTTTAAGCTGTTTGACAGTTTCAAACAAACAACAATTTAACAAACCTTGTACGCAGTGACTGTTTAAGAAAAACGCTGTAAAGCTAGTTATAATCAAACCTTCCATTATTAAAATTACCTCTTGCTCTACCATCATTTAGAAATTATAGTTTTGTTATATTTTATTATCCCGAATGAATCAGGAGTTTTCTCAACCAACAGGAGTTTGGGAATTCTAGCCTGATTCGCATGTTTGTGGCCAAATTTACACGCGACAATATTAAGTGCAAACTAAGTAAAAACATGCAATCCCTTTTATAATAATAAACTATCTTTTTTGAATTCTAACAATCTAGAAAAGGAATAAAAATATTTTAATTTAATTCATACCTTATTTTCCATGAAGCAAGGAAAAAAATCCAAAACTGACTTAAATGGAAAATCAATCATATCGTCGAAAGTATTTCCTTTCTTATCAATTATATCTTTTGAATCCACGCTTTTCGATGTTCTAATTTCATTTAATCTATTTATATACCACCAAAAATAGCCATAATATAAACCACAAAATAATAATCCCGATGAAATTTGTGCAATTGAAAATATATTAATTGCATCGTCTGGATATTGTAAAACAAGCACAACAAATATGACAGTTCTAAATATTATGTAAATTGTATTAAAAATCACCTAAAATAACATTATATTATGTAAATCAAGGTTTCATAAAACATAAAAATTTTTGTTCATTCTGTTAAACTCAAACTCATTCTGATATTGGGGATTTAAATCTAAATATATTTGCGTGAAAATGAAAGTGTGACTGAATATGAATATTATAGAACCAATAAGCTACAATGATATTCCCTAAAACCTAGTACCTACTATAATAACTTCTGGAATCAAGGACCTATTACAGTAGCATGTATTTTTATATAAAAAAGCAAGCATAACAAAAACCAGAGTAGTTAATAATATTGCTTGAACCAATTTGACCTGGTCCAAACATATAGATCAAATTGTGAGGAAATTATACATGGCATAATATGTGATAAAAAGAACACTTACAAAGGTGAGCAAAAACATAAAAAAGAAAGCTCTTTTGACTCTGGTCAGACCGCAAATAAAATATGCCCAGGAAATATGGGATACCTGTAGGAAATACTTGATAGAAAAAGTACAGAAAAAGGCTGCTCGAATAACTTTAAGCAACTATAGAAGGAATGTGTGCTTACATTAAGGAATTAAAATACAGACTTAGTTAAGGAATTAAAATGGAGCACACTCAAAGAAAGAAGAAAAATATCTCAAATAAAATTACTGCCAAAAGCACTAAAACAAGATAAATCATATAGCGAAAATAAAATGAAATACAAACACAACTAGAAAACAAATTGTTCGCAACTATATATACGCCCATGAAAAGACAACATAGGAAAATATTCCATTTAATTAGGACCACCATGGAATGGAACGCTCTTGGAGAAGGGCGAAATCGAATCTATATTTAAGTCGATTAGTAATGAGATGGAGGACAGTTAACTACAGAAAATAATGGGATGTGATGGGGATATAAAAGAACTGCCAACATAAATTGCATAAAGAATGGATGACAGGGGAACTATTAAAATCCATAGAGACAAAACAGAATTATATAAAAAAAAGTTGCAAAATCCATACAATAGTAAAATGACTAACAATTATAAAACTTACAGGAACAAATTACAAGAATTAATTATAGTAACAAAAATCGATTTTTACAAAACTTTAATACTAAATAATAAAAACAGACCCATTTAAAGCACATCTATGGCAAACTATAAACAATCTTATTTCTGAGAACCACTTTAACCAATATTATTCTGATTTAGACAAAAATCTAGCAAATAGGATTAAAGTAACCCAAAATTATCAATTCATTATATATATATATATCGTTCAATTCTGGGATAATTCCCAAAGCATTGAAAGAAGCTATAATTAAACCATTCAAAAACGGAGATAGAAACTAAGCGCAAAACTATGGACCCACCTCACTAGTTACAAGTTAGTCGAAAATTTAATTCCAAGGCGACAATTCATTTTCCATAAACGCTACATCAGAAATAAGATACCTTGGAATTGTTCTAGATCAGTCTTTCAACGGTAATATGTACTCATTGAAACGCACTTGAGATATGGCATTATAGCTTGGGAGAGCCACCAAAATTCATCTATATAGACTTAATATTACCAAAAAACGAATAATAAAAATTATATTCAATAAACATACTCAACGGACATGTTCTTTCTTGACATAAGAAAACTATTTACAAACGCATTATGTATTTTTCATTTTGGAAAGACTAGATAGAGAAGAGAATGTAATTAGCCAGCAATGTTTACACACACATCATACCTAACCTGTACTCTCAAGTTCCCAGTGAAATTAAACGCGGAATTTTTAACTCAAGGCTGAAACGGTAGATATTGAGTTTGCCACGTCTAAAAATGCATGATTTAGGTGAAAGGTGGCCATACACACACGTTATTTAGTCAGTTATTTTCAAACGTATCGTCAGGCGCCAACGTGTGAGTGTGACCGCCTATTGAAATTTCTGTATTTGAATATTACATTAAATAAATTGAAATTTATTGTGAATAAAAATTTTTATTTAGTTTTTTTCCCAAACACCCAAATTCTATGAAACACCTCAAATGTAACTACAGCAGATAATCACTTGACAAATGTACAAAAGTTCAAATCCACTAAAAAATCACTTACTCTCAGTTTAACGAAACAATAACTTTGTGCGACCAATCCAACACATTGTGCAATTTGTTCCAGAAAAGAAGAGGCGCATATTGCATAGCAACCCCATTTATATTGGTCAACATATTTCTCATCAGTTCCGCTTAGCAAATAAATCCATATATAACTTAATAACAAACCTAATAAACCATTTAATGGTACACTAAAAAAAAAAAAAATTATAAGACTGTTGTAATCCATATCAGTTTAGATTGAAAAAACCAAAAATAAAATGAATACATCTATTGTGTTGCTCTTGTATAAGATACTTGAACTTAAAAATCAAATTAATAATCTGTGGCGGATTTATGGGAAGGGTTAACCGACTTCATATCCCATCTCACCCAAAATTTAAATCATAATTAAAGATTAAATTCAAATATCGAGTCCATTCTAAAATTCAAATAAGCTGCTCCCAAAATACAATATGCATACATAACTGGCAATATAATTTAATAAAAACT
>WYDF02224982.1:0-12558 GCA_009867245.2 Adranes taylori
CCCCCTTCTCCCTATATACATATATCCATATATATATATATATATATATATATATATATTCACCTTTCCCATTAAATCTTTCATTTCCTCCCTGCGCCATACATACTATATCATCCAAGTCCAGTGACCATATTCTTTTATGACCATATCCCTCCTCAACACCTCTTCCAAATCAGAAACATAAATGTTGAATAAACTAGCGCTTAGCTGACAACCATGTCTTATCTCCTTTCCCACCGATAACCATGCAGATATCTCATCTCCAAGTTGTGCCCTTACCATTACCTCTTCATACAAATCTTTAATTCTCATTCTAACGCTTTCAGATATCCCTACCTCTCTCATCTTCATCCATAACTTTTCCCTATCAACCTTATCGAAAGCCGCCTTTAAATCTACAATCTATGTGGCAAACTTTATTCCAAATTTATTTTTATCAAAAATTTGTTTTATTTTGACTTTATTATAATAATTTCAAAGGAATATCTATGTAAATATTTGATTATTTAAAATTTTTGTTTCAACTCATAAGCATTTGACGTATATTATTAAAATAAATATATTTATTTTAATTTATACACTAATCTTGATTCAATGGAATTTTGAAATAATATTGAAAGTATTACCTAATGTATCGTCATAAATTTTATTCAATTAGCAATGGCAAATGATGATATTTTTATATTATTGGAGAATTTTTAAGATTTTGAAAGTTTGCCTGCAAAAAATGTTTCAAGAAATAAAATTTAGAAGAACATATTATATTTCAAAGCTTGTTATATTGTCAAAAAATCACTAGCAAAGAACATGTACGTGTTCTTTGCTTCATAATAACCGCATTTATTTGTTTTAAATATTTATAATAGAAAACGTAGTTGCCATATCTAAAGATGAAATATTTTTATACGATTTCTACGGAATTATTTCAGATAAATAAGAGACCCAAACAGACGTTGGTAGTTAGTGATTTCAGAGTCCTTTTATTGTGCAGTATGTAGGATATTCCTAACTTTCTGATCCTTTTCTAGTAAACGGTATCACAGCTTATTTTTTGTAAAGTTTTGTACCTGACAGATCCTTTAAATGTAAAGCGATACAGTGTTTTAAAACGTGGACGAGCAGGATGGTAGTGTTGGAGTTATTTGATCTTTAAAAATGTGTACTATTTTAAATATTTTGGTTCTTTCGAGAGCTGGATAAATAAAACTTTATCTACATATATTATAACATGAACATCTCCATTTTGATACCTTGAGTCATTCAATATTATTATCAACGATAAGTAAAATTTGGTGGCTTTATATACAACGTAATATATTTAGTATTGCTTTTATTACATCAGTCGACTTTTCGGTTTATTAGATCATCATCAGGACCAGAACCAACAAATTAAGAAGATGAACATTCATAGTACTATTATTAACCTTTATTAGCATTAATCAATTCTATTATAATTAATTACTTATCCAATGTATGTGATTATAAATCAAATTCCTTACATTACATAACAAAAATAAGCAAAAAGATTTAATTAGTGGCAACAAATCGGTGGAAATCCTTTTTCTTAATCTCTATCTATATTAAAAACCCCTCTATTCCTTCTTTCCCTTACTTCTATCTTTCCCTCCTTCTGATTTCTGCTAAGATTTTCCGTTATCCATATATAACATTACAACCTCCAGTTTGATACCTTGCATAATTCCATCTAGCGAACAGATTTTGAGCAATAATTTTTGGTTTCGATAACTTTTTAGTAATACATTATATAATAGTAGCAAAACTTTTATTGCCATACTAATAACACAACACAAATGAAAATATTCCAACAAATATTTCAATTAAACAATATAAATATTCCGTAACATAAACGTACTAACAATCTATTACATAAGAAAAATTCAAAAATCTTACTTAAAAACACGTACAATGAGTACCCCCATGTCCCTATTTTGTTTTCCCTTCCTGTCTCCTTACCTTTCTTTTACTTCTTTCTCTTTCCTTTTATTCTCGTTACTTTTCATACCTTTTTCATTCTTCCTTTCCTCCTATATCTTCTCTTTTTTTTCTTACGCTTTTCTTATACGTTTCTCTCAATCATTTCTACAATTCACACTTCAAAACTTCCAAATCCTACTTCTCCACCCCACACGCACTCTCCAGTTTTCCATTTTTGCTCTTAGCTCAATATCCCATTTTACTCGCTCATACTCCTTTATCTAATGATCCCTCCATTTTTCTTTTTTACCGCAAATACTACACATTCTATCTTTCTCTTTCATCCAATACTTTATACTTATTTAATTCTTGCAACCCAATTTCGCTGGGAGTCGATTTTTCTACAGCTAATATCCTCTTTAAATATTCAATTTGCACTATTTTAATTTGGTCGCTCTCTCTCTCTCTCTCTTTCACTGCGCACACTTCCGCCCCATAAATCATGACACTCCTTACCCATACATCCCATATATCCATCCTCATCTTCCCGGATTCACCAAATTTTACCTCCCAAGCATATCTTAATCTTTCTACTGCTACATTTGCTATCCTTTCCATCATCCTAACATGCTCCTTACACGAACCATTGTACGTACGATAATCCAAATATTTATATGTTTTAACACATTCGATCATCTTTCCATCTAATACAAACTTGTCATTCTTACTATCCCGTCCTTTTTTCTTAGATAGCATAACTTTAGTCTTCCTAACATTCACTTCCACCCTTGTTTCATGTACATATGCACCCTTCCTATCACTTCTTCTCTCTTACTCGCCACACATATTATATCATCTGCCTACCCTAACGACTATACTTTTTCATTTCCTAATCTCACCTCTCCTTATTATCTCTTTTTTAATTCTTCTTCCAAATCCGCCATATATATTAAATAAGCTACCACTCAATGGGCACCCTTGCCTAACTCCATTTACCACGCTAAACCATTCTTTCACATTCTTCCCAACTCGTTCCTTCATACATACTTCTTAGGTTCCTTTACTCTCTGAGATATTCTCACACTTCTACTTTACTACATAATTTTTTCTAATTATTTTATCGAACTCCGATTTCCGGTCAATAAATAGTACGTACATTTTCCTTTCCTTGCTGACCTTTTTCTGTAGAATAAAGCAACGATGTTATCTGTTGTACCCATCCCTTTCCTGTACCCTGTCTGCATGTCCGACAATATCTTTTTCTTTTTCATCTCCTTTTCCAGTCTTGCATTTATGATTTATAACTTCGCATTTATAACTTCGCTCTATAACTCCTAACCTTGCTTCTATCACCTCTCTTATACATTGGCACAATTTCTCTTTCCTTCTACTCCTCAAGCATTTCCACTTCACCTTCCCATACCGCATTCATAGCCTTTACTAAAGCTTTTATACCTCCCTCCTTCATACATCCTCATACGTCAACCTGAATGCCATCCGCCTCTGCTGCCGTTCTCTTTTTTATTCCCTTAATGACCTCCTGCAATTCTTCCACCGTAATATCCTCTGCATTTCCTCCCACAGTTCTCCTTTCTACCTCCGCCACATTTCTCCCTTCAGTACCCCCCCCCCCTCCTCTTAACTCCGTCCTTCATTTCTGGTCCCATTTTTATACATTTATCTCAGGCTTCCTTTTATTACACCTCCTATTATCTATTTCTCTTATATACCACCAAACATCTATATTTTTTTAGAGTTTGAATAACATATATTTTTTACAGTTTGATGGTGCAAATTCGAAATGGTTACCTAGATTAAATATTATAACACTTAAAATGACTTGTCAATACTAAATACGAGAAGAAAAATCATAGAAGCAAATATTTTACATTTTATGAAATCTAGAAGTTGATATTGTAGCTTTATAAATGTTATTCTCAATGTTGGATATAATTTGTAATTTTAGGCGAGGTTCAAATTGACCACACATATGTTGAACCTGAATATTTCTATCTAACTTAAGATATGACATAAATATTGCTTGTAATAATAGTTTTAGTTATATTAACCCCTCCACTATCACCGCCACTGATTTTCACTTGACATCAAAAATGACATCAACACAAATATTTAGGGTTCACGAAATGTTTACTGTTTCAATGCTATCGAATCGAATGATCATTGAAAAATCTGGCAAATATTAAATTTCAAGTTGAAGCACACCGTTGGTGGCAAACGATACCTGAGGGTTTTTATCTTAATTCAATACCCGACTCAACTATATAGTTAACTGAATGTTGATGGGAAGAGAGTATTGAAATTTAAATTACAAAAATAGTTAAAAGTAAAACTATCAATACTAAAAAGATTCTGACTTTCAGCACATGAAGAGTAGGGTAGCCAACCTGTCTACGTTTTATAATATCTGCTTGTTTATGGAAGCTTTACGAGAGCAATCCCATATTGTTAATATTGATTATATTTAAGAAAGCTTATAAAATATCAAAACTAATAACCTTTAGATTCCACTATTTTAATTAGAACCATGACAGATACCTGTGTTTTGTCATAAGCACTATTCGGACTAAAGAAAATGTTTAACACAGATGATAATAGAAATTACATTAGAATTATCTTTAATGACCTCCAATAACTTACCTGCGTATTAATTAAGAACACAACACCCAGTATAAAAACCAAATAAGATGACGCCATTTTGAACATGAAAGGTTCCGAGTTTTGCGTTTGCCTCTTATATTTATAGACAAAGAAAATTTAAATAACTAATGGCATGAGCCACAAAAAAATGAAATCCATTTTGTTTAAATATTCATTTGTTTTCGAACAGCGAAAAATTTTCATATTAACAATCATTTATCTGCTTTTACGTTATCAATTTTTTTGAATTATTCAATATTCCAATATTTTTTTTAAATATTTTTAAAGTAGCCTCACATATTCACTTGGTACTAATGTAGAATATCAATACCTTCAAACTGCGTCAGATGTATCTTTGATTTTCGTATTTAATATCTAAAATACTTCTTTATTATAAATCAATATTGATATTAAAAAATTTGTATAGGACGACAATAAATTCGTGGACGGAATCGCCATTCCGTCTTTCATAAACCGGAAGTCAAAACTTTTATTACGTGCTATTTAAAGTATCTATTTAGTTTTGACCATGTTAGCTTATACTTTACTTATTATGTCTGTAAGTTTGAACCCCTCCTTAAATTATAAGTTGCATAAGCACCTTCTTACAGATCACATAAAATGTAAAATATTTGCTCATGTAAGTCCTCTTGTACCTCCTACTGTTCCGCTACTGTGCGTGTTGATATATTTATTTACGTTTACCATGGTGACCATCGGAGAAGTTTTATAACATTAGAGCCAATATTTGTCGAACTATTAACTTTGGACCCCTCATGTTTGGTATTATTTTAAAAAGAATAAAAGGGGCTATCAAAATATATAAAAATATTACTAAACAGTTTTTCGAACATTTCTTTATTGCGCAAAATCGGCTCAGTATATTAATTATTCACACTGGCTGTTGATGCAATTGAGATCACTGGCGATTGAAATCCTTTAGTCTTATATAAGTTTTCCACCATTTATACCAACCGAAATATTTAATGTAGTACAGTTTGTTGTCAAATTACTCAGAAGTTTACGTGTTCATTTGTTAAACTCCCTAAATCGCTTTAATATTAAAGGAACTTTTGACTCAAGAAATTAAAAAAACTATTTGTTTAGTTTTCAACAGCAGTTTGTGTGAGAGTATGTGCATATGTACTGTTGGCATATTGTTGGCAAAATAGCCTTAAAATGAGAATAAAGAATCAAAGACTGCTGCGGATGAGACTGATGAAGCAAGTACATACGGACCAACAAAACGCTTGAAACTGAAGTACTCAAAAGCAAAGAAAAATATTGGAAGGAAGTACAGATTGATATAGACAAGGACCCATTTGGGCTAAGATACAAGATCGTCTAGAAAACGCTACAGACGGTGAGGAACAAGATGAAAACGCCCCAAAAGATGCAGAAAATCACAGCAGGCCTGCTCCCGGAACATAATCCACTACCGAACGAATTAAGCATAAGAAATATGGACACAAACAAAATTTATATGGACACATACAAGATTTTGAGTTGTTTACTGAGAAGAAATTAATTTGGAAGGCGGGGGGTGATATCGCCGTAGGGAAAGCGCCAGGTCCTGACCTGATTCTTGAACGTGTAATCCGACTAATAGTTATACAGAAACCACACATGCTTGACCACAATTGAACATCACAATTGGCAACTTTTTCAACAAAAATGAGTAGACTTAGTTGTAAAAACCATAATAAATATAATACAGGAGTCAGTTTCTGAAAGCATTCCAAGTAAGACTATAAAGCTAAATAGGCATCAACTGCCCCCAAATATCGTCAGCATGAGCCACATTCAAACCACATTCACATTCAAACTAAATTACCTGGATGGTAAAAAGTTCTGGCAGAAATTCCGAGTTGTAAACGGACAGAAACCTAATCCCAAATCTCAACTGAAAAATCCCGACGGTAAACTTATAAACTCTCCAGCGCAATTTACTGAGAGCTTTGCATGTCATATAGAACAAATCTATCAAATTTTACAAAATCCCCTCTTTGACAGCAATTTTCTGATAGAAAATTTTGCAAGCATGCTTATACCCATAATCAGTTTTCCACAATCGGAGGACATCCTATTTCCCATCACCACAGACGAGGTCTTCGAAACCCTAAAAGCTAGCAAAAACACAGCTCCTGGAAGGGATACTCTGACACGCCGAATCCTTAGAAATATTCCTCAAGAAAGAATCCAACTACTCTCCAATATATACACTAAATGTCTGTTCTTTGGATATTTTTCCAATTCTTGGAAGACTGCAAATACCATTATGATTCCTAAACCTAATAAGGATTCGAGGTGCGCCTCGTCGTACTGACCGATCACTCTGCTTAATGTGCTGGGTAAGATTTTTGAGAGGATAGTGGCATGCCGTCTAAGGAACGTGCTTGAATCAAACCACATTATTCCGGATAACTAATTTGGATTCAGTGCATCTCGCTCATCACATGGCCCACTCTTGAAATTACAAGCTGATGTAATCTGATCACTATACAGCAGCCATTGTTCCTTACCGGTTTTCCTGGAAATTCCCCAGGCATTCGACTCTGGTATTCCGGACTGATTAGGACGCTAAATGAACTAAACATATTACATCCAACTACCATAGAGCTCATCAAATTCTACCTCACCAACCATTCCATTTGCATCAACATAGGACATGAATTATCTAGGGAAATTCATCCTCTTGTCCATGTTCCGAAACACTATGTGCTTGCCCCACTGCTTTACATTGCATATTGTCATGATATGCCTCAACCTCAAACTCAAAACTGCCACAGTGTTCTATACGCCAATGGCACAGACTTATAAGTTTCCAAGCGCTAATCTGTATGGTCATTGCGCGGCCACTCCAATCAGTGATAGATTGAAAACACTTCAAACTAAATATCCGCTAAAACGCTCAGAAGAAAACAACCCAATAACCTACAACACCGTCCAGCTGGAAGTTCCACAAGTGGCGCCGTAACCCACATAGAAGACCTTTTCCGCACCCACCAGTCAGAATTATTCAGACAATACAAGAGCCTCCCGAAGACTTCCAGGTTTTCCTCGACATAATTCCACGTAACAAGCTACCTTTAATCATGCTATGGCCAAGGTTTTGCAGGTTTACCTTGATTGTAGAGCTATAGCATAGCATAATATTCCTCCTGCAACTTATCTGCAGCAATCCTGTCAAGTCCATTACTAACATTGGACATTGAGCGCAAATTAGTATCGCTATAGCTCTACCTTGATTGTAGAGCTATAGCATAGCATAATATTCCTCCTGCAACTTATCTGCAGCAATCCTGTCAAGTCCATTACTAACATTGGACATTGAGCGCAAATTAGTATCGCTTTTGAAAAAAGAGAAATACCGTGAATGCACTACGCCGCGTAGATGAGATTGCTAGGAAAGTGGTCAGAGGTATTGATGCGTACTGATAACCAGTAACTTGTTTAATAGTGCATCTTGGGCAGAAATTTTAAAGGCACTAGAAGCGAAGGCAATGCCAAAATATCTAAGAATGACGATAGAAGCATATTTAACCGAATGAACAATAATAAACGACAACACAGAAGAAGTTAAGAGCACCACGTGAACAGCGGCGATCTACAGGGCTTGATGCTACTACCAATCTTGTGGAACATAATATGCGATGAACTGCTGCAATGGCAACTTCCAGACGGCGTCTGGAAGTTGCAACTGCAGCAGTTCATATGACAACAGTTGCAACACATAAGAGAGAATCAATGCTAATGCCCTAGAGATAATAAATAATTGGACGGAAACTGTACAACTAGACCACGTAGCTGAGAAAACAAACGCCAAACGGCGGAAGGAGAGTGAGCTGAGTCGACCTAAGCATGGGCGATGGACCATAAATGGCTAGAACTGAGCGACGAAATCAAATAGCTAGGCATCGCAATTATTTGTGATATGCACATCTGCAACACTGCACATCTGAAAACAATGGCGGATAGAGCCATAAATGTAGCGACACAACTAAAAAGACTAATGGAGTGGACAGGCCGAAGGGAGAAGGAAGCTAACCTAATATGTACACACATACTCTCTCACACCAGACATTTTTCAGAAATCACTTTGTTGCAGTTAGTGACCTCCAAAACGTGCTTACCCATCTAAATCTCGAAATTTTCATGATTCTCATATCTTTCTTATGCCTATATGTACTGCGTACACAAATGGTATATGAAATATAAAGAGCGAATTAGTTATAAATAATTTAATTCAAAATAGTTTTAAACACACTTTTTGTGAAGCATCTCGTAGACTTCTATATTCAGCCTGATTACATTTCAACATTACATTTCTCCCAGTCTAGTTTTGTCTCCTTTTCTTTTGCGTTTGCTGCGTTTTCTGTTTCCAGTTGATTGCACCATTTGGTGGCACCTCAACGAATTTTCCATTTATATTCAGATTATAGTTTTTAATTTCCAAAACTGTTCGCTTTCCATCAGGATTTTTACGATATTTGGTTATAGTTTTTCCCACCAATTTTCCATTGATTTTATGATTTGTTGTTTTTGTAACAATATTTTTTTCTGTACGTATCCAATTTCTGTTATCACCATCTTTTAACTCAGCTGATTTTCCATTCGCATCGATGTTATAATCTTTTAGCTCTAGAAGCTTCACCTTGCCATGGGATAAGCTTTTAAATTTTTTTATCGTTTGCCCAACCAATTTACCATTGATCATATGGTTTGTAGTTTTTGTAAAAGTCCTTTCCTTATCTAATTTACCTGCAGTAGTTTTATCCCAATTTTTGTGACCACCTGGAGGTATTTTTACTTTTGTACCATCTTCTAAAATATTGTAATTATCTTCTTGTATAATTGATTTAGTACCATCTTCATCTATTCTAATTCGCCGCACTGTTTCTCCAACTTTTTTATTATTTATGCGATGGTTTATTGTTTTTGTTAGGAACTTTCCTCCTTTACCAGTTCGACGAGAATTATTTGTCTGATTAACAATCCAATTTTTTTTACCACCTTTCGTAATTCTTATCTTATTACCTTTTTGATCTATATTATAGTCATCTTCTTCCAAAATTGTTATTTTCCCATCGGGGTCTTTCCTAACTCTTCTGACTGTTTTCCCCACCAATTTCTTATTTAGCAAATGTCGAATTGTTTGTCTGTAATAAATCGAACCTACTTTCTCATCTGGTTCCCAAGTTAAGTCTGTAGGGTTTCTTACAGGCACTTTGTTGCCATTTTTATCAATATCATAATATTGCAATATTTTGCGTACTATTTCACTGCCAGTTTTATCTCGATTTATTTTCAAAACAGTTTGTCCTATGAGGCTATTATTTTCTGTTTTATTTGTAACTAGAATAAATGTGCCTTCCTTATCTTTAACACCATCTGAAGGATCATTGTTTACTATCATATCAGTTACAAAAATATTTTCATCTGTTACAGATGCTGGAGTAGTTTCACTTACTGGCTCAGGTGTTATAATAAACACAGATTCTTCTTTACCTCCCAATGATTTGGTTGTATGTTCTAATTGATTAGTTTCGGATATAAGATCGGATATAGTCGATTTCTCACTCATTCCTTCACGAGTTGTTAATGATGTTTCTGGTAACAATCCATTGTTACCAAAAAATTTGGCAACAATCCAATTTTTTTTACCACCTTTTTTAATTCTTATCTTATTACCTTTTTGATCTATATTATAGTCATCTTCTTCCAAAATTGTTATTTTCCCATCGGGGTCTTTCCTAACTCTTCTGACTGTTTTCCCCACCAATTTCTTATTTAGCAAATGTCGAATTGTTTGTCTGTAATAAATCGAACCTACTTTCTCATCTGGTTCCCAAGTTAAGTCTGTAGGGTTTCTTACAGGCACTTTGTTGCCATTTTTATCAATATCATAATATTGCAATATTTTGCGTACTATTTCACTGCCAGTTTTATCTCGATTTATTTTCAAAACAGTTTGTCCTATGAGGCTATTATTTTCTGTTTTATTTGTAACTAGAATAAATGTGCCTTCCTTATCTTTAACACCATCTGAAGGATCATTGTTTACTATCATATCAGTTACAAAAATATTTTCATCTGTTACAGATGCTGGAGTAGTTTCACTTACTGGCTCAGGTGTTATAATAAACACAGATTCTTCTTTACTTCCAAATGATTTGGTTGTTTGTTCTAATGGATTAGTTTCAGATATAAGATCGGATATAGTCGATTTCTCACTCATTCCTTCACGAGTTGTTAATGATGTTTCAGTTGTAATTTCATTTAGTATTGCCTTATCAGTTTGAATCGTATTCTGATTCAAATTGTCAGTTTCTGTAGTATTGTCATCAACATTAAATGTCGAGCATGTTGATAATGTGCTCAGTTCACAAGATTCCCATTCATCCAATAGATCAGCACTTTTCTCTACAAATATTTTCTCTATATGTTTTAAACACTTGGTCAATTTTAATTTCAGCATGCTGGAAGTAGATGGAACAAGTTGTTCGACATCATTCACTGTTTCCTGGCATTTATCTCTTTTATGTGTGGACCGTTTACTTCTAGTCTTCAGGTTTTCGTTGCTCACAGATATTTTCTCACCATTAGCTTTTACCATATATGTTCTTCTACTAATGGGAATTTTATTATTTCCATTAACATCATAACTAGTTTCCACAATTTGTTTTACTTTTTCACCTTTATATGTTACATTCTTTATTTTTCTTGCAATATGTGTATGCTTAGATACTAAATGATGACGATTTAGTATCTTTTTATTTTTTTTTCGAAGCTCCTAAAATAAACAGAAATCTATGTTAATTTAAAAGGTTATTGCAAATTATTTATTAAATTTTGCAAAAGTATACAAGGGATAGTCAGAAAATTTGATAAATAGCATATTGAAATATTTGCCACGTACAAAAATTGTTTTACAGTCAAGTAACTTTTCGTCTGTGTAATACAAGGTTTTCCAAAAAATATCTCCATCTTATTGCATTTACAAATGTTACATATTATATATTCAAATTTATCTTTCTATTACCTTAACATATTCATTAATTTTATTATCTCCATCTCTATCGCAAACTTTTAATTCATCTATGATTTTCGGTAGTCTAGCAATTTTCTCCGGTGATATTTGACATCCGTTTGAAGCAGTTTTAAGCTCAGTCTTGATTTCTTTCAATATTGTATCAAGAGTTTCACGCTTGTTTTTAATATCATCTTTTATTACTTTTTTATTTGTTTGCTTGAATTTATTTAAAACGTCATCCAGTGTTCTTGAACATTTTGAATGTTTTGCATTTACAGAAATCTAGATAAAGAAACTAAACTGTTGAATAACGCATTAATTTTAAATATGAGCTATTGACATTATAGTAACCGATGGGAAGTTAGCAATTTTCTCGTATAATTTATATATTTTTAAAACTTATATGTAAACAATACAGGTATGAAGTCTACAAAAATACACACGCTACTTTATATAGTTAGTGGAGTTCAGTGCCATCCGTGCCTCAGTGCCGTCCGATAGGGTAGCAATACTACTTTATACGATGTGTAACGTAAAATAATCAGTCTATATAGATTTAATTTATAGACAAAGTCCTTTTAAAAACACATATTGGTTTATGGGTCAGTGGCGTCCTGATTTGTATCAATAGGACTTCTTAAAACTGTGTTAATACCAATCCTTTGAAAACCACAAATTAATCAATTGTTTTAACAGAGAAAACGAATTTTGTTCCACCTTAAGTTTAGCATATAAATAATGGATATACACAGATCTTTTAACTACTCATAAAGATTGTTATATCAGCACCGTCCGCCAGGGTGGCAATACTACTTAATCGATGTGTAACGCAAAATAATCAAAGTCTTAATTTAACATTTTTTTTATGAATGGAAATTATTTTGTCCTACTTTTGTTTTAGTATAGATACAATCTATAGACAATGTCCTTTC
>WYDF02225093.1:0-21129 GCA_009867245.2 Adranes taylori
TTTTTCCATGATCCCTAAACCTTCTCCATCAAGCCCCTTTCTTCATCTTTCCATTCAATGCCACTTTCCCTTTAACTTCCTCTACCTATGATATGCTGATTCTTTTACTTCCTTTCTATCCCCTTTATCTTCTCCACTATTTTTTCCATTATTTGACGTGTACTAAAGCATGCATTTGTATAGTAATTTAAAACTGCCAACTAAAACTAAAGTGGGCATCTTTATTTATTGGCTCATATTTAGATAATTACATAAAATTTAAACTTTAAATATTTATAACATTACAATTCAGATAATTTCATATTATTTAGATAGTTAAATGTAATAAAAATAGCAAAATGTTATTTCCATTGTTTTACGAGGGAGGAGGACAATTATTAAATAAGAAAGCGTACCCGGTGCAACACTATGGGATTTGACTCACAAAACGCCACATCCCGTTGGGAATTTGGTGTAAAGAAGGATGCTGGAAAGTATTTGCGAGGTACTATAAATGGTCGTTCTTTTCAGCCTTGGCCTTGAATTTGAGTATATTGTTAGTACAGTGGTGGACAGAAAATTTGCAGGCAGTATGTGCTACAGTATTCAAAACGTGGCACGGTTCGAATTTTATGCGCATTGTTTATTTCGTAATAGGATGGATTCTTATTGGTAAATGTGGCTTTTATCAGCTTTTTTTTGTTTTTTGTTTGTCCTCTTTTTTTTCAGGAAATTCAAGAATTTCCTAAAAGTCTTCGGAGAGTTCTTGCATAGAGTTTATGATTCGTACAAGTAGATGAGCGAATTTGTTCACCTAAAGCGGTGGTTTGTTGTACCCTAATGGGAGCGTAGAGGAGATTTTCTTTTAGATTGGAGCTCCAGTTCAACTTTCGATTCAAGGTAATGTCAAAGAAGATAATCTCATCTTCGGGTAGAATTGATTCTCCCCAGAGCTGGAGGCGAATATCTCATTTGTCTCGTTGGCATTTCTTTTTGTGTGATTCCAGTGTTGTATAAGGATAGTTTGGATTATGTGTGACACATCGCTGTTGCGTCCACGTTGTAAAGGGGTTTTGAGAATTTTGAATATCACTGCTGATCGTTTAGGTTGAGGTGCTGCAGACTAAAAAAGCTCTATAATCTGCGTATAAAACGGCATGACAGTTTGGGGTTCCGTGAAATCAGTTATGTCATAACAATACGTTATGCAAAATAATGGGGCTAAGATTGATTCGTGCGGAACTCCAGCTTAAGGGCGGATATTTCTAGAAAAAAATTTTCCTATTTTTATTTCAGTACTGCAATTAGATAAGTATAACTGGAGTATTTTTATAGAGTCATTGTGAAATATATTTAGAGTATAGAGTTTGTGCATCAGTCTCGCTTAGATGAGGTGTTTATAGTATACTGAATTTGTTTCTGAACATGTTTTTTAAGAATGATCTCATTGTTCGATGTATCCACACCTGTTGTTTTAATAGTTCGATCAAGTTTCTAAAGAAACGATTCGCACGTGGTGTGACGGAATACATGCCCATTCCAGACCAGGTACTGACTTTCACGAATCCAAACTTCCATATTATTTAGTGCAAATTCTCGATTGTAAAATAGCTCAAAGGATTTACATATTGTAAATACAAATGCCAATGCCATTGCGTAAATACAAATGCCATTGTTGAGAGCCGAAATAAAGTGCCCTTAACCAATCTTCATTCACTCAAGCTTTATGCGACGGTGGCGAATCTTGCGAATAAGTCCATGCTCGAGAATGAAATGTTTATGTCTTCAAGACTTCAAAGGACCTTCCAGAACCATTTCACTCTAATAGTTACCGTCGTGATGTCGACCGAGACATAACAAACAACTCTCCTATTGATCGACAAACTCAAATGATATAGCGGTATATGAAAAGGATCATAATCCTTTCACATGTGAATACGTTCTTCCGGCCTGTACGTGATGTAATCTCAATTTTAAAGTTCCAAATTTCCTCTGCATATTTTTCCATAATTTAAGTGGATACGATTTCCATCTGAGTATTATAGATCTGGGTGAAGCCGGAGAGAAAATTGATGAAAATGCACAAACCTTTAAATTACGCTCCTTAGATTCATTCCGATTCATAACATTGACCCTCGACAAATTAGTTAGCAATTTGAAACGAGACCAATATATTGAAGTCGGACATCATTTTCCAGCCACCAACGATTTTGAATTAAAATTTCGAAAAGGTGCTTTCCCTTTCGGACTCCTTTGCAAAATTAGATGAACCCAATTTACTCCCCGAACGCTCGTTCTATAATAAACTGACGATGACCATTTTTCCGTATGTAATTGTTTTCTCGTACGACTAAGAGAGTTTTCGTTTGTCGGTTGTCGTGTATATACGTATTGTGAATAAAAGTAATCATCAAAGTTCCTGAGACACTAAGTGACGGGTTAAATTAGTGTGAGTGTGTTATTGTGCTCGAGGGCAAGATGTCTCCACACACAGATGATGGAAAATGTCATAGCATATTTCAAGAAATAAGTAATTAGCGTAAGTCAATTAGAAGAAATTGCTAAAACATGTGCGCGGAATAATCCTCCAAATCATAGAAGAATAATCTCCAAAAACTGTTTTGCGATTCTGGAGATCCAGGAAATTGCTATTGATACTAATGATTCTTCATCATTGATTTTAAGGCAAAAGAGAAATAGAAAGAACTGTAAAAGCGATGACGGTATTGCGTGCAAATTTGCCGTTGAGTCTTTGACAACATCAGCAGAAACCATTCATTCCTCTGCATCAAAGCTCATACAGAGTTGAGCAAATTCAGGAGCTAAGTGCAATAAGCAAAGTTTCATAACACAATTATTTGAGTCTGACATTAATAGAAGGAATTACCAATCATCATACTCTGGGCTAAGTGGATAGCGCTTTCAAGCCAGGATCAGTTGAACTTGCAAATTCTCTTAGTGGAGTTATAGAAAAAAATTCAACGTGGATAGAGGATAACCTGTACATGTAATCAAAACTGAAAAGATATTTACGTATAGAAGCGTATATGATATTGAAGTTGCTATTACGCGAAGGGAGATTTCACCTAGCTGAGATGAACCCAACAACAAAACTGAGAAAAAAAGGAATGGACGAAGAAGTGGAATGACAAAGCTGCTGACGACAAAAAAGATAGATGGAAACAAATTTATAATAGTCTGAAAAGAAAAATATAGATGGGAAACTTAAATTTTTCATCGTATGGGAATGAACCTAAGCGAAGTTTATGCTGAGTTCGAATATACAATACATCAACTATTTGACTATATTTCATTTTGCTTGTTTTGTTGTTACTAATAAATTGGCTTTCTATGTTAATATTTTTGATGACGCATATAAATCGATCATACTAAATCGCTTATTTGGTTAAGTAGAACTTCATATAATATTTCACATATAAAAATTTCTAATTTATATTATATAACATTTATTGGCATTACATTTCCACATACAATTATTAAAATTAACAATATACTATAAAATAATTACACACTATAAATATAATTAACCCAAAATATCAAACCCCCAAGAAAATGAAACATCTGATATATTCAAATAGTTAATATAACTCAACAAAAAGCTATCGATACATAAAACCATTTTAAGAAGGGAAACAGGAATCTACAAACTAATTTAATTAAGCATAAGTTATTGCCGCAATTCTATATCCTTACTCCTCACTTTCTCTCCCATTCCCACTCATCTCACTATATATTCTTCCTTTTTCTTGCTATCTTCCTTAAAATTCTTTTCATTATTTCCATACCACTCCTAAGCTAATCCTCCAATTCCCCGTCAGCATCCTTTCCTCATCCTTCCAGTTCAGCCCTCCACAATCTCTCATCCAATGCAACCATACTATTTCCTTCCTACCACATATTTTACACATCCTATCTTGCTCTTTCATCCAATACCTTTCATCCAATACCTCTCTACACTTCCACACCGAAATCTGAAAACAAAAAGTTTATATAGTTGTCAACAAACGTAGAAATGTGTCCAAATTTCGTTTATTGTGTCTCAAAAAAATGTTATTTACCAAGAGTTTCAAACTTAATAGTGTTGATCCTTATTTGGTTGGAAAAGCGAGTTCAGATGTTGTTAAAGAGCTAGAGCATTTGGAAGTATTATTTCCCGAATCTTAAATGGTTTCAACGTTTCGCTAATGTAAAAAAAGCACTATGGAGGCAGTCCAAAAATGAAACAGCTACATGTGCAGATATTGTAAAGTGGTAGTTAGAATTCAACAAAATCCGAGGTAAAACAGCAGAAAAATTGCCAAGGAAATGCATTTATTTGAGTGAAGTGTTTGGAAAATATTGAAAAATCATTTTCATTTTAAGCCCATAACTTAAGTTTTCTTTTCTTTTAGCATTTTAAATATTTGCTTTTTAATTTCTTTCTTATCCTTTTTGACTATATTTTGGGTTGCTGGGACATTCGTTATAGGTCATATGATTTCCCTTACAATTAGCACATTGCGGTATATCTTGAGTTGGTAGAGTTCCATGATGGGTGAGTTAGTGCGCATTTAAGCCATATGTAGGCTGTGGCCTGTCCGTAGTGCTGATAGTGGAAACACTGAGTCCTACTTATGTCACGTCTCTTAGGGTCTAATTTCTTTCATTCCTAATTTCTTTCAGATTAAAATCCTTTTTTTTTCATCTGATTTTCCGTATTTATTAAAATGAAAGGGCTTTTTATTATTACCCAGTTTCTTGATCAAGTTAAATGTAATACCTTTGTTGGCAAGATATTACCCCACTTGAGGTACCCCATGTAGAAGAACCCTTCTTGCAACTGAAATCTGAAATCTGTGATAATTTCTTTTGTAGCCACGAGTATAAAGAGCTTCATTCCTTCAGCTGCAAAAATTGCTTTAATCATGGAGACCTTACATCCTTTGATGTACTTGTATGCCCCTCTACTGTGCATAACAATTGTAGAAACGTTTCTCATCTTCGATTTGTCGTTTTCAGATAGAGGTTGAGATTGAATTAGTTTGAGTGCTCGTCCTCTGAGCTCTCCGTTGTATTACGGTATCTTGTAGATTAACACAAAAGCTTGTCACAGCTATTTTGTGAGATGTGGATTTACAAACGTCTATTAAAGATTAGCTGAATGTAAAGAGTTACCAATTAGGAAAGCCCCCATGATTGTTTGATTACTAGAAATGAGAACGAACTGTTATTTGATGAAAAGACCTTACATATCTGGGTCGTATGAGGAGAAGACATGGAAGTATATATCAAAGGACTTTTCCTCCAGTTTAGGTTTCTTTCGTGCCGAACTTCATATTCTGGTTCATCCTCATCCCCATTTATTTCTTTTTTGACAGAATCAGATTCTTTCTCTACTGTGACCAACTTATGAAAATTCGTGACAATTGAATTGGACGATATCCACGGAATATTGCATGTTTTGGACGTTATTTTCTTTTATCGTGCTATTCTTTTTGCTCTTTATCAGATTTTTTATTCCTCTTCCTCGTTCTATCTCTATCTTTTCTACCTCTATCCTTGTCCCGCGATGAATTATATTGTTTATCTTTTTTTATCTTTGCCTATAAAAACAAAGAAAGGGGGTAATATCGCACTAAAAGTAAATCATCATATTCATCAAGAGGCAAGGCTGACGACAAAGATCATTAAAGTTCAAGAGAAATGAGAACGAGTCCAGGAAAATGAGTACAAATTGTGTTCATCAAGTAGGAGAAAAAAGATAGAAATACGCAGAAAGACAAAGATTGACATATTCAGTTCATCTTCGAAATATAAGTTGTGATATGACTGTCGCTCGCGACTGTCGCTGGCGAGGCTTTCTAACGGAAAGTCTTTGTGACTGTCACTGACGGCGCACACAAATATCTTATTATTACAGAATTTAACAACTCTCGGGCGAATGTATTCTCGACTGCTAGGTCAGTTTAACGTGAGAACGCACGTCGGAACCGCTCTTATTGCTCCACGGATCCTCACTAGACTAATACAGGGCATGGATAGCTACGAGTACGTGAGTAGTCCATATGATCATATTTTTTGGGCAGCTGAAAAAAAATCTAACTGCTAATTAATAAGACTTCTGTCTTATTAATTAACAATTTTACAAAATAACGTCTATTGGTCTTCTACATAATATAAACAAAGAAAGAAATATATTAGTGCACAATTAAGTGTCAATGAATAAATGTTAAATGAAATCTATACCGCATTGATGGCGGATAGCAAAATAAATAGTAGCGATTCTATCATACACAAAACAATATTTGAAGCGGTGCATGAAAAACAATACAAATATACGGCATTAAGATTATAAAACAAAATAAAAACGGTGTCATAATAATAATACCAAAACAGTAATAATGCGGAAAGCATGTACAAACAGTTAATACTACAACGGGAAGGCGTGGGTAAATCCAAATTTGCGATATGAATAACGGAGAAGGAAGACCATTAGCTATCGTACTACAACGGTTATACATAGGAACCAGGAGACCTTGAGTGAGTAAGATTAATCGTGGTCATGAGTACGACTAATCTTATACATACTAGAAGTAAGTGTTTATGGAAGACACCGTAAGCTATCGTAACACAACGGTTATGCGTAGGTGCCACGAGAGCTTTACTGACTAAGACCAGTACGATCATGCGTGATACTCATATTATGCTACTCACACTAGTGGCGTAGGAGATGGCAGAAGAAACAAAGTTATTCAGTGTACAGTGTACGATATATGAAAGCGCTTACCAAACGCATTATTCACTTGGCGACTGTCGCTCTGCTCATTGTCTCGGCTTCACTGTCTTGGGTGGTCGCACTGCTGGCTGCTGCTTCTGGACATCTTTCTTCTAATTCTCAAGATCAGGAACTAAAATATTACACCAAAAATCTCGCTATTTATAAGCCTGAGTCATCACTCAACTTTTACTCCGTATACGGCTCAGTGTGTAGCCAATCACACGTCTTTTACTACCTGACACGGATTCCACAGATAATACTAATCTCGGCATTAACCCCACCCCATGTGGAACACACAATTCCTCTCTCGTCATCACTCACACGTTACAGTAGAAACAGTCAGTTCAGCAGTAGCGATAAACAGCCAAACATATTATTTTGTTCTCGATGCGGTCTTTTACACAGGTAACAGTGGATCAAGTGGAGTGCACAACCGCCGCTCGCATCTATATCCATACATAGTTAACGTGCATAAACAGCCATACACATCATATACGGAAAACGTAGTACATATTAAACATAGGTAACATATGTGTAACTAACACAATACATCTCTGGTGCGTGATAAGTAGGCGGCTTCGTATCTTTCATTTAAAATAAACGCGTTGAAATTTAATAATTGTCTTTATCCTAATGTCGGGTTTTTATGTAATTTATGTATTTCATCTATTTAATTCAGTTCTCGTAACATGCTTTGTTACAAAGTACCAGGACTAAAATAACCTTGTGCTTATATTTCATAGATGAACAGACTATGTCTACCTTTCTCTTTGTGCGATTTCGATTATTTTCTAGACTACTTCATGAACTCGATTTATAATCCTTATGCTTTTACCGATTTTCATTTGTTAATTTAACGTTAATTCTCTGTGTCTTTATCCTTGTATCTTGAACAACTTCATGATTTACTCTTATCTAGATCTTCATACTTATCATTTTCTTTATACTTATTTCGATGTTTATTTATATCCTTATCTTTGCCTCTGTAAAAAAACTTGATGAACGTATATATTTTGATGAACTCCTAGTACTAGGATGTTTGTCCTTATCATTCGATGAATTTCACTTCGATATTTATTGAGGTCACGATCTCTATGTTCATCCTTATGATCTGACTTGTTCAGTTTATCACTTGAAGAGGTACAACCATTACTGACGCCATTTATGTTCAATGCCTTAGGAATCAGGTCTGAGTTCTGTCGACTTTCATTAATATCATTGTCTATAATACACATTTTGAGCTCAAATTACTTCGACAGAAATTTGACGAAATAAAAAAGTTTTGAATAAGTGAATAAGTTTTATTCACATTACTAAGTTGTCTAAAGTTGGCCGCAAATATTCATGTAAGTAAAGGTCATCACAAGTTAGGTAGAAGAAAATTATTTCAACATAATTGATTTCAATATTTCGATTTTGTTTTTACTTTGAATGTCGCTTAGAGCAGAAATATTCTAGAAACAACTTTCTTTTTGATAAGATTTAAAACACGCTGTATAAGTCGATATGGTTCTTTTTTCGATGCACACTACGGATATATACATATATAAGAAAGGGGAAATTTCATTTTGTATCTTACATGTTCTGTTACCGTCTTCTGTTCTCCTTGAATATTCCCTTGCTCCCTACAAGGACTACCACTAAATATCCTCCTCTATGGTTTCTTGAACGCAATAGAAGTTCGATATCATCTCTGTGTGTTATGTTTCTGCTCCACTTTATTCTTTAGTTTTTTGCTTCCTATCCAGTGATGGAGTCGTAGGTTTTTTATATAATCATATCTGATATAGTTTTAAGCATATAATCTCCTTTTAACCATTCATTAAATACAAAAGAATAGACAACCAGCGCCTTTCTTGGTGAATTCTTGGGCGATAAACATTTTTACCGACTTTACTGCAAGTTTATTGAATTAATTAACTTTAAGCTTTCCTCGGTTGTAATAACAAAAGGCTTGGATTGGGTGAGCATTAGTTCTGTTCTTTTTTAATTTCAGTATCAAAGACCCTTTAATTGTCAACATGGTATGTTGAGTGTTTAATTATTAAATTGGTCGGTTTAAGTTTCAGAGTAATTTGTTGTGAGTAAACTGAAAAACTTGTATTACTTTAAATAACTTGGTTTCTGTGAAAGCTAAGAAAATAACATTAGTGTGTAGTTAACTATGCTGAGTCGATTTTGAACAATAAAATATTTTTTTGAATACTTTTATTAAAACTGATCAGACAAATACTACCCTCAAATAATTCGGACTTTATGATCTTTGAACTTAAATGATTTTCCTCCATTAGTTCGATATGGTACTTGTTTTCGACTTTGAAATGAATATTTTATAATACCATTAAAATAAGATATATGTGAGATTTTGTTCGCCGTTATGTCCTTGTTGCCATTCCGTTGGCTTTCGTCTAGACATCTGGCGATTGCCTGCAATATGCGATAGCGTCCTTTGTTCTTATTGCTTTTATATCTTACTTACATTTTTAACGTTATACAGAGCGAATAAAAACTTTTACTCATATTAAATTGTATAAATCGAATCATACATATAACTATTATTGTTATTCACCATCCGGTATATTCCCAATATTCTGTACCAACTCGCCCCATATCTCGCAGAATGTACACTATACCGACATGCGATAAGCAATGAAATAGATTAACTGCATTGCTGACATGCAGATTTCTAGACTTTTAAACAGCCGCCACCTTGAACGTAGCCCTCTACTCTAGTTACTCAGTAGTCACAGATATTTCTCCTACTACTGGGGCTTCAGAAAATTTGTATTTGTGTTTCACATTAAAATCATTGGTCGAAGCATTATGCTTTACCTTCGCTCTCCGATTCGGTATCTGTTGCACGTAGACTCAAGTCACTGTTATTTTTCTAAAGTTCATTCTTTATAGATTTCTTCTTATCATGAATTTTGAGTAACTTATTATTTAATGTTACCTATACTTAACTGGATATAAAAAGGGATGTTTGTATGTTTGAAATTAATAGACTTCGACACGGTTTGACCGATCATCATGAAACTTAGCACATATATGTATTTTTTCATGGATTAGAATTTCATGCTATCCGCATTATTCTAGCTCGCCACTAAATGGCGCTGCAGTACATCAACTTCTAGACCGTTCAACCAATCGCCATGAAAATTTATATACATAGGTATTTGAGTACGAAGAATATTTTTATGCTATATGCTTTGTTGTAAGTCGCCACTAAATGGTGCTAAAGCACATCAACTCATACACCGTTCATATGATCGCCATGAAACATTTTATACTTAGGTACAGCAGTAGAAAGAAGATTTTTATTCTATCCACTTTGTTGTAAATCGCGACTAGAACGCGCGGCAGCACATGGCTTAGGCCGCGGCAATGACATAGCTAGCCGCGGTATTCAGGGCATACTGATTACCGCGGCAATTAGCCATGTCGCTGACAGCGGCAAAATCTCGGCAATTAGCCCATGTCGTTGGTTGCGGCAACGCCGACTGCTGAGTTGTCAGCGCCGTAGGAGAAGATGAGGTCCAGGTGGAGACAAGATAACGTGTGCCGGATCCGCTAGTTATATTATATAACTTGTCAACTTCCTGTTCGTGGATACATATGCGTTTGTAAACAGATGTGTGACTATCGCCGCTGTTTTTTATGACACAAGGCGTAACCAGTTTCAATAAAAATTGATTTTAAACTTTATAATAGAATTTGCTAACTTACTTGGATAATTTATAACGAAGTTATATCACGACTTAATAATACGGCATGAACCATTGCTTTGATATCTCTGTGCTGGGAGGTTGTTTTGGCAAGATATGCAGTCCAGTACCTTCAAACTTAAAAGTTTTGCAAAAATGTACCCTTATCAGCAGCCCTATACACGCAGCCTCTTACCCTTTACCCTTTAAATGCAGCCTCTTGAAAGTTCATCCAACAGTACCATATGTGTGGGTGATATATGTGGAATAGGCTATTCTTCTGTACTTCAATTGAAAGGCATCATTTTTCATTAGATACATCTATGAATTATTTACCGAACTCCGAACTCCCATCGAAATGACCATTCAATTACCATTCAATTACCATCAATTACCAGTCAAATGACCAAACAAAAGGACCTTTTTGTTTATAGTTTGTTTAAATGAGATACTAAATTCATGGCTAAGAAACTTTAAAAATATTATTTTTTAAGTTAGAAAAATATTTACAAGTTTATTCGAGATGACTTTTATTTTCTATTGTTTTTATTTGTTTTTAATGACTTTAGTTGATTTGTAGATGAAAATATAGAATAGATTTGATTTAGTATTTTTATTTCTAATTATAAACTTTAAAATAATTTTAGAATTTGGAATTAAGCAGAAGCTCGCTCCTCGTATGAAATAGACTTACTTATAAATTATTAAATCCAAAGCAATGTTAAAGCTTAAAGGTTTAATTGAATTTAAAAATGAAATGAAATTTGGAATCATAAATAATGTTGATTTATGTTCCAATAGAAAATGAATTTTAAATATCTAATAAATTATATACATGTTGAATCTAGCAATGTAAAACCAGAATTCAAATAATATTCTAACTAACTTATAACTGAAGGCTCGCAGAGCGTCTGCATAACAACTGAAAGCGCAATATGCGTGTGAGATATTTCTAATTAAACTGTAATTGGTAAAGTTAGTAACGGAAATCAATACATTCCGATGTCCAATCGTTTAAAATTATACGTTCTTAATTAGAAGCGATAATTAAGTTATATTTGAATCTATATAAATCAATATATTATTTAATATTAGCTTGTAATATACGAGGTGAATGTAACTCACTTTACACTTAAAAATACAAATTTTTATATTAAATATGTTGCTATAAATAAAATTTGATTACAAAATCTTACAGAACCGACAGATTCAAGCTGTGTGTGGATATGATAGCCGTCACTGGTTGCTACGGGAAGGTTTATACCTTTTTATTTTATTTCTCCTCTCACATTTTATGGTATCTATCTCTTTTGGCAGGATATTTACAACGTTTTCTGGTGTATGTATATATGCATATGCGTTAGTGCCTATGCATGTTTGGAGAAACGTGTGCTTGTGCAACAAAGCATTCTGGTACCTTATAGATAGATAGATAGATAGATAGATACGTGCTTATAGCGTCAGGAATTTCCGGGAATAAAAAAAACGGAGTATCTTGTAAATCTACAGAACGTTTTACAACATGCATCGTTGTGCAATTCATGAAAATAGTTCTCTAAGCAAATAGATTGTTTTAAACAGGGCCGCTTCTAGTGATATTGACACTGGGGTATCAGGTAAAATTTAGGTCCTCTAAACAGCCAAATTTAAGGACAATTGGTATTTCCACTTAATTACTAACCCCTTGCATCACCGCCTGCACATCCCCTATTGCATTTTTTTAACTATCTTAAATAGAATATTATTGTCACGTTTATTTCATTAGCACAGACAGCTCCCTAACGTGACGGGTTAGAGAAGATCCTTTGTATGGGCTACGTAGCGATTCCCTCCTGCCCTAAGTCCGGTTTCTTCAAATACCCAAAAAATGCGATTCACTTTAATATATTTTTATGAAGTCAGAATCTGTGACGTTATAATTCCCAACACTATAGAATAAAACACTAGACCTTGCCATTGGTAGGGTTACGAGCACGGTTCCTATTTAATTCTACTTGTCAATATAAGTTGCTCACTATAAGTTGTCAATATAATTAAACTCTGCGCTACCCTAACAACGATAAATTGCCCTTCATAAGTCAAGGCATATTAAATCAAAGAAAAGTATAAACTTAATAAAATGTATTGGGAATGTTCAGAAATAAATAATTAACGCCTCACGAAATAATAAAATAAATTATTGCCTATATTCAATTAATGTGTGCCAATCAAATCTTAAAAATGGAGTTATGTTTCATCCAAAATTAATTATAAAATTATTCTACTTACAATCTCTGCAGTTTAACCATTACAAATTTAATTTTTGAACACCGCACGGTGACTTTAGTTATTCGTCCTAATTTACTTTAATTTATCTCAAAAAATAAACTTTTTGCCGAATAATTGTATTTAATTTATTCATATTCAAAAGAATTATTTAATTTGTTACCGAATACTGTTCATTACTAGGTCTCATATCTAACTTACTTAGTACTTCAATTTATTCATGATTTTATTTGGAATTAATTTTAAATTAATTCATGGATTTATGTTCAAACCTCACAGTGACAAGGGTCCAGCGTGTAAACAACAAAAAAATCGCTCTCTGTGAGGCGTGTGTAGTTTTTATTCGCTCATTTTCCTACTAAAACTACATCAGTTACTCTCTTATGGTAAATTGCATTCATCTAATGTATTCTCACCTAAGTACCTATTCTACTATCTCACTAATTATTTTCGGCCATGCTTAATATAACTAATGACTGATTTTTCTTTGTTTCATCCTCTTTCAATATCTGTATCGGAGTAGAGTGTTTTCGGAGTCGGTGTAGAGAGTTATCTGTATCAGAGTAGAGAGTGAAATGAACAAGTACTTGTTTTTGTACAAACATTTATGCTTTGCCCGGGCATAGCAACTGGCATTCCAACTGAGGCCTAGGCAATTAGTAATTATGTAATTAATTCAGACAGTGATTATTACATTCATTGTTAAGTGTAATACAGAATATATGAGTTAGTATTAATAAAATTTATAATACAGAATATAATGGCCATTTATTTTTATTAATATTAATTTTTTTCGTTTGACAAAAGCAGATTAATATCTTCGTTCCTTACTGACATGATAATGATGATCAAATTGTGGGTTATACGAAATCCAATATAGCTTTATTGTATGCAGAAATAAAATCATATTAATCACTTGGATTCCTGTAAAACATATAAAGCCCAATCAGAAAACGTACGAAATATAAGCCAATAGGAACATACAAAATTCAGTAGCGGTTCGTATATTATTTGTTAGAATTCAAAATGAATATGATATTTGAAATTATGTCAAAATAACAGGCTATTTAATCTTTAATTTGATGGAAGAAGTGTACAGCAATCTTGAAAATATTTCTGATCCTGGCACCAGCTGTGAGCTGGGATCAAATATGTTACGGGGAAATCTAAAATGGGTAGTTTTATTTTTGCTATCAGACTATAAACTATTATTAATTTCAATGAGCAGGGCGTCGGCAAATTCAGTCTGAGGTTTCATAAACATGATCCGGCCTGTTTTGGAATGTGCGTGTGTGGAGTACCCCATAATTCCATATATATATATTTTACTTTTAAGGCTAAAAGAAAAATTCGCTGCATAAATACATAATATATACACTACACTGCATTTTGTGTTTCTTCTTTCATCCAATGTCAGTTTTTAGTTTCTTGACTTCCACATCAAAATCTAACAATGTAAAGCTTCTTGACCATTATTCTAATTTTTATTTAAATAAGTGGGTACTCCATTTTCTATTTTTATGTTGTTTGTTCTTACGTTTCGTTATGTCGTTTTATCTTTCCATGCACTAAATCCATTTAAGCACATTCTTTGCGTTACACTTATGTTGCACTATAACTACTGTTGACCATCCAATTCAATTGCACATATCACTCATTTATGCCGCTTTTACTCCTGTCATCCTCAACTTACCATACCCAATAAATGATTATCATAACAATCCATTAGCACAGACAGCTCCTACTCGATTTACACATGCAGCAGCTTGTTGAGACAAAGACTCGTCTTTATGATCCTCGATCTATTACAGATCTATTGTCTTTATGGACTTACCAACTTGGTAGCTTTGACTTGGCATCATATGGTGGTCATCGTTATTAAGCAGTATTTAAATATGGTTCTAGCAGTTTTAGATTTATATATTTAAAAAAAAAACAAATAAGAGGTCTTCCAAAAATTTGAAGAAGTTTTGGCAAAAATTAAGGATCAAGGTAGTAGATATACCAAATATTTATGTGCGAACAATGGCACTGAATACAGGAATCAAAAATTTACAGTGCTGTTCAGTAGGCTTGCACCGAACAACAATTTAATGCTACATATACTCCGGAGCAGATGGGAAAATCGCACAATTGTAGAGTCTGCACGCTCAATGGTTTTGGCTAAAGAACTTCCAGAAGAACTTTTTATTGTTTATTTATTAAATCGAATGCCTTGCACGAAAACTCCAACATCATCTCCGTTTGGGGTTTGGAATGCAGCCTAGTTTAGATCACGTTATGGTTTTCGGATCTGCTTTTGAGCATGTGCCAGATGCCTGTCGAACAAAGTGGCAACCGCAGCTATGAAACGAATACTTGTTGGTTATCCGAGTGAATCCGATAATTTCATATTATTAGATAAGAAAATTTCTATTTCGAGAAATGTCAGATATGTCGAATCTTCGGGTGTAACCACAAGAGGAACTTATTCAAATATAAACTGCAGATTCTTCGCTCTCTTCAGATGTTAGCGAGGATATGCATCATCAAAATCAAGGCTATCATCTAAGAGATAGATCAAGATTACATAAGCCTCTTCGTGCTATGGTGTTTGTAGCTGAATTTGATGAACCAGGTTCGTTTGAAGAAGCCATCTCTGGTACATGAATTGAGGCAGATTCATAGCCTGACAGGGAGCCGTTAACTACTAAGTGGGTATTACAAAGAAAAGAGGGGCGATGGTCAGGTGCATATATACAAAAGTAGACTTGCAGCATGTGGTTTTCCTTAAAAACCTGATTTCTATTACACTGAAATTTTGCTCCTGCTGTGCGCTATGATCCATTAGAGCTCTTGCTGGTGCAGAAGACCTGGAAATAGGGCAGTCTGGACAGTTTCATATACAATCTGAATTTTTGAATGGTTGATGTCAATGAAGATATTTTCATGATTCTTCCTGAAAAATTTTAATCCTGGTGTGAAGCTTATACTCTGTCAAGCAAGCTCCTAGGCTGTGTAATTAGCGATTTTCCAAATTTCTGGAGAAGTTTTACTTTGTCGAAAGCAATGCTGATACGAGCATATTTCAAGGCAAGCTTAATAGAATGTTGATGATACTCTACGTGGATGATAGTTTGATAATGGATCTATCAAAAGATATTATTCACCAAATAATGGACACTCTTAGAAGCGATTTTGAAGTATCTTGAGGCAGCATTTGCAGGTTTGGAAATTAGTGTGACATATCTCAGAAATTCTTTACAAATACACAAGAAAATATCATCTTAGGGTTGCAGACAGATTTAATTTGTCGGAATCTAAAGGTGTTTCAACTCCTGCTGATAATAATGTTCATCTTGGCAAGGTTATGTCATCGACTAAGAAACTAGATTTGATGAATAATGTATCAAACCGGCAAGCTGTAGGATGTGTGCTGTAAACGCATCAAGGCCTGATATTATGTTCTCAGTAGGAATAGTGAGTCGCTATCTCAATAATGCCGGATCTGAGCCCTGGAATGCAGTTAAGCGCAAAATTAAATATGTCAAAGAAACAGCTTCTTATGGAATTACGTATGATGGAACAAACACTGATGGTTTAGTCGAGTATTCAGATTCTGATTATGTTGCAGATGTTGACAGAAGGCGTGCTACAAGTGGACATGTAGCTATATATTCGGGTGGACCTGTTTCATGGTATAGCCAATTTCAACGCATTTTAGCTCTCAGTACTACTGAAGCAGAATATATTGTAGCAAGTGATGTAGCTAAAAGAGCACTCTGGTCTTCTAGAATCAGCTGGAACTTCTATCTCGAAACAAAAAAAGTAAAATCCACCACTAATGGTTTCATAAAGAATTTACATGATAAAAACTAATTTGAGATGATCAATTAAAATCACTCATAGCTCATAACACAGTCTATGTATGGATTTTCAAAGATACAGAAAGAGGATAGACCACTCCGTCCAATAGTTGCGTGTATCAAGTCCCCGAATTATGGACTCTCCAATATTTTAACAAATCATACCCCAAACAGTCAACTACCCTCAGATTATTCACTGGACCCATAGATGTCAAATCACTATTCACTAACATTCCAAAAACCTTGATTTTGGAGCAAATAGATTTTCATTGGGATGAGACTACTAAATTCACAAACATCGACCATACTACTTTCAAAAACTTCATAACACATATGTTTGATACATCGTTTTTTTCCTTAAATGTAAATATGTTATTACAGAAGTTTGGATGCCCTATGGGTGATCCACTTAGCCCAATTCTATCCTCCATGGTCATGGACCATATCATTAACAAAGTGGTTAATAATATGTTGATGACACATTATTAGCTTTACCAAAGAATAAAATTGATTCCTGATGATGGGTTTCAAACATAAAAACCGAAACGTCGGCAGATAATATCAAGCGGAGTTAATTTTTCTTGTCCAAATCCGAAGATGTTTATTTAACTTTCATCATTTACGTTGGACGTGAACACACTACACTGTCTTAGTTTGTATTTTCCTGTGTTTGAATATTTGTTGATAGATTTAATTTATGAGCTTATCGTATATGAACTGGGGGTTTTATATATAGTCATTTTTATTCTTGTGACAATGTAACATGGAATTGAGTTAGCTTTAACAGGATAATTAAGTTCTACTTCCAATCAGAACACACTCAATTCAACCGGAATCAAGAGAGTATATGTTAAGTCAGGACGTAGTCAAAATTGGTAGAATATTATTTTTGTCAATAACTTTACCAATAAGTTAAGGCATCCTACTTGACTGTAGTCCTAGATATAACTTTAATAAAGTAGGTACAGCCCACGAATTATATAAATAAATACATTTCAAATAAAATGCATCAAGATTTTAAAATACTCTATTTTTCACTAAGTAATTTATTTTACATGAAAATACAATTATAAGGGTTGACGAATTTTGGTAAATAATAAAACAAATCTGATTAAGATATATTTGAATTACATAAATATGAATTCTAATGCAAATTAGTTTTTTGCCAGACGGAAATAAAGAAAATATTGACTTTAATTAAGCAGCATTTAATTAATAATAATAATAGTTTGGGAGTATTTAATAGAGAATTGGTTGACTATAAAAAAATTAAATATAATACGGTTCTGATTTCTTAAACTTTTATAAAGCTTAATACGTCACCGGTACACTTATTTGCAATACGAAGGTAAATGTAAAATATAACAAGCAACATATAAATGAAATTGCTACCGGAACCTCAGAGACAACCCAAATGAATAAAATTCTAAATGAAAGTAAATTAATTTGTAAACTTATTGAGAAATGAAAATTACTAACAATGAAATTATCTACTAAGAATATATTCAAAGAACTCAAAGTGCTGTGGTTCCTTTAATCAAAATTTATAATAAAATATTTACTCAAATCTGTATATCTGCCATAGCTCCCACAAGAAAAATGAACTAAACAAATCGCGTATTTTTAAAAATGTACTTTCAAACTGTGTTTAGCAATTCCTAATTAAATTCTGTCAATTATGAGCGCTTCTAATCGATTCAAAATCTAACAAAAGTCTAATCCATCCTATGTTATTCGTCGCTTTCATATTATCGGTCGATCATACGAAACTTTGAGAAGAATGTTTATTGCATCTTACTTTTACTCTTTAAATGCGTATTACGTTAAATGTCTGTCACGTAAAAACTACTTCCTTTTTCTCTTTACCACTAATTTCTTCTTTCGTCGCGGTAGGTTTTTATCCCGCAGATATCGGCATATTGCACGTAAATCCAAATTTCTTACGCGAGTATGCGAGTAACTATTCTTCTAATCGAATAAATTGTAATTTCCCTTAAATCATCTAATTAAAATGTTTAAATATCTTAACATTAGAATCCCAAAATTGAATACGTCTAATGTTTTTTTGGCTATACAATATTGTGGCCAGTAGTTGGAAATGGAAGTTTTTACCTGCCAAACTAGACTACCATTTTGCACAAATTTGATTTATAAACGGATGGAGCAAAAACGAGTTTCCTTGAACACGAAATATAGCAGGTCTAAAAATTGTCGAATTATCTAAAAATCTTATGGGACCACTTTAGATTAGGAAAGTCTTTTATAGGTCTTATAAAAAAGAATATTGAGCTAAAGAAGGGTCGAGTCGAACAAAAACAGTGTTTTTTGGGCCAAATCTCTTCCTCTTCTTTCTCCTTTCTATATTTTTGTATTTCTTCTTTACCTTAGTTCATACTTCCATGTATTCCCTCCACTCTACTTCTACTTAATTTTTCTCTTCTTTTTCCATTCATCCTTCATCAAAAACACTACATCTTTGCGTATTCCAATTTCGTCACCTTTCCTACGTCCTTATCAAATTTCTTCTAATTCCGAGCACTACTTCATTTAAACATTTCATTTTCTCCCATTCCTCGTTTTTCAATCTTTCTTTTAAATTTAATTCGCTCCTTGTCGTTCCATCTAAATCCGTTCTATATTTTGCGACCATTTATATTTTCATTCTCATCAATCTTACTTTTCCATTTAGTCTTCCACTCAAACTCTAGCAGAAAATGGTCCGATTCACACTTTTCTTCTATAGATCTAAAAATATTTATAAGCGCGTCTTATTATAAAAGGGCTTTAAATAGTGACTTTGATTAATTTAATAATAGTTTATTTACCTGTACAAATTTTCAAACATTTGAAATATAGCAAGTCTAAAAATCGTTAAATTATCTACAAATCTTATGGAATCATTTTAGATTATAAAAGCCTTTTACAGGTTTTTTTATAACTCAATATTGAGTTAGAACAAGGGTTGTGTCTGACTTTCTCCTTTCTTCTGTGTACACTTTTCCGTTTCTTTAATTCTTGCTTGCATGTATTCCATGCGGTTTACTTCTCCTATTCTACTTTCTTTTTCTTCTGCTTTCCTGTCTGTCTATCCAACTTCTCCTAATTCCCAACACTACTTTATTTAAACAACTTCTCCCATTCCTCTTTTTCCAATCTTTTTTAAATTGAATTAGCTCCTTGTCGTCCCGTCTAAATCCGTTCTCATTTTTACAGCCATTTATATTTTCATACTCATCAACCTTAGTTTTCCATTTAGCCTTCTATTCGAACTCTAGAAAGTGGTCCTATTCACACCTTTCCCCTATCTTTATTTTAGCCATATCTTTCGCTACTTTTTCATTCATCAAAGCGTAATTAATTGTAGACCCTCTTCCGTACCTACTAAATGTTTAATTCCTCTGTTTCCACCTAATCTACAAATCTGTTCCCCTTTTCATTAACCACCTTATCCTTTGATTTTCTCTCTTCATATATTCTCTTCACCCCACTTCCCAGTTTTTCTATCCTCACGTTTCAATCTCCCAGCATCACCTATCTATTTCATCTTCTTCTAGTAAGTTTGCACGCATATTATTTATGAATTAATTAAAATCTCTATTCACATGTACAAATCAAAACATGAATCCTTTTCCTTCCATTCTTAATCTCTTGAAACATTTGCCTCTTACTTCCTTGCTTACTATTTTTTCCTGCTCCAATTATAATAGATAGATTACTTAATCACCTCATAGATTAAGATGCGCTTCATTTTTATCTTCGTTCATTTTTAAATTGTTGATTGTGGATCTCGATCTTGATTGTGGTGAGGTACAAATAGTTTTTATAATAGAGCTGGTTGTCTTGTGAGAATTGACCTGTGCGATTTAGTATGCTCTTAAAAGCATCACAATTATATATACACATTTTTGAGAGGGATGATTTGTGTAAGTACTTGTTGACGTTTCGGAGAAATTTCTCTGCTTCATCAGAAATATATTCCATCTGTAAATTAAAATATATAATAAATTGATTATCTTTTCTCAAGACCATCATAAAAGATAATAAATAAAGATATGTAAACGAGTTACCACTGTTTAGTGTAGTAGATAAGCTAGTCTTTTATTTTCATTCTTATTTACAAGAGATAGTAGCACAAAGCATGCAATTGTCTCCTGTATTGTTCGACAAACAACTATCGGAATAAATAAATGGCAAATAATAGTAGCTACTAGCAGTAATAGTTAGTAGGTTTTGCAGTATAACAGTCGCTCGTTCCACTGACATAACCTAACAAACAAAACCAATGACAACTTAACGAATTGCATTAGCAGATTAGAGACTACCGTATTTTCGTGCATTGTTCACGTCAATATGTCACTCTTGTCAATATTTGATCGTTGATGCATAGGTGAGTTTATGTGTACACTATCAATCGTCTGAGATGTAATTAAATTATGAAATATTTAAGTAAAATACAAAATGTCTAAAAAAAATATGTGAAAGAGATATTAAATTTCCGTTATGTTCTGTGTGCACATATAGGAATTTTTGATGAAAGATTTATAAGAAATTTTGTAAT
>WYDF02225204.1:0-21127 GCA_009867245.2 Adranes taylori
AAAACAAAATGCCCAATACGCGGGGCACAACCCGGAATAATAACAACAATACATATATATATATATATATATATATATATATGTGTATATATTTACGCTATTCAAATTTGCTCAATCTTGTTTTAAACGTTTTTAAACGATTTCAAACGATTTCAAACGTTTGCAAACGTTTTTAAATGTTTAAAACAATTTTGAATAGGTTAAAAAAAATAAAAAATCCTAACGTGGTATTCGAATTAAATCATTCACTGTGAATGCGGTACTAAAAAAGGGTGCTGAAGATGCCTATACCTTATGGTTGAAATCCGTATAAAACAAAAAAATAAATAAAATAAGAAAATAAAAAAAATATCTGGAAGTGGTGTACGGATTAAGTCGTTCACTGTGGATGCGCTACTAAAAAAGGGTGCTGAAGATGCCTATATCTTATGCTTGAAGTACGTATAAAACAAAAAATAAATAAATAAAAACAGAAAATAAAAAAAATATCTGGACGTGGTGTACGGATTAATGTACTCGGAATATGTAAGGATAGCAGATCACGGGAAAGAAGAGATGAAGTGTAAATTTGGAATGAAAGAAAAGAATTAGAATCAACACTTGTTCAATTACTTGCAAACACCTGATGTTCTCATTGAATGTTTTACTACATTCTCTAAGTCACTGTTTTGGAGCAAGTAGTCCGCGGACCACTGGTAGCCCCCAGAAATATTTTAGTAGTCCGCGAAAGATAATTTTTTTCTCAGAAAAATCACTTCTGGGTAAAATCCTCTTGAAATATCCAAGGAATATCTAGTTTTCCTTCGACACTATTAGCGTAAAATTGCTAAAATACTCCAAAGATTGACAAAACTATAGATTTTCAAAAAAATTAGTAACATAGTATGTTATTCTGAATAGATTAAATAAATAAATTGCGACACCACGGCACTGAAAAGACCAGTTAAGGAAATAAAACGGGAATGATTGCGCTTTTGTATTATGCTTTAAATAAAGACGCAATAAAAACAATGAGAAAGAAATGGGTAAGTATAGTTGTTGATCGCTGCTGGCTTACTGGTATACACATTAGCAGTGGCTAATGCATGCTGTAAGGAACGTGTGTAGCGTTCGCCGCCCGTAGATAGAAAATGCTGTGATGAAAACAGCATCCGCTAGTAATTGATACATATTGGTTTTCGTCGCTCATGCGTAAGCTGCTATTGATGTACTGAAATGAACGAAAACAGTGTCAGGTAGAAATTAATGAATGAGTGACTACACAGAGACCCATATAGCAGAACCAAGGTGTGAAGCAGCTCACGCCTATAAACACCGCCGATTTGTATAGCATACCATAGTTTAGTTTATTTCTTGAACTCAAAGAAGCTGCAACAGCTAGTAGGAGACGACCAGCCAAGTCCAGATGTAAGCAGCACCGACAGCCAGCAATCACCACCCGATAAGTAAGGGTTTGGGTAATAGTTCTCATATATTTTACTCTGTTCTATTGCATGTACTTTAAATAGCTTTGTTTCTCTTTTTACCTTACCTATTTCCTATACCACTAGAGCGTATGTTTCTAACCCATGTCCGCCCAGATTAGTTACAGTCACTTAGCGATTTTAAAACCCACATCAGCCTAGATATTGAGTGATCAACAGTGGTTCCTTGTAATCCTGTCATCATCGTTATCTGAATCATTTTGCTAAAGAAGATCCCCCGTCTCCCCGCTGTAGTATACACTGCTTTTACATGCTTTCCGCATAATTGTTGTTTTATTATCACATTACCGCACCTTTGCACCGCTTTACATGTGTATTCATTGATTGCTTTATTATTTGATTTATTATTCGCTAATTGCCATTAATGCGCTACTATTTGATTAAGTGACATTTCATTTTGTATTTCTTTCGTTTGTATTTTGAAGATCAATAGACGTATTTTGTTAATTCGTTAATGCTTTTTCACTAATTAGCATTAAGTTTGTTTCACCTGCGCCCATGATCACGAACTCCTGGGCAACTTATGCACTCGTAGCTGCCCGTGTCCTCAGTAAGCCACTGAGGCGCGATGGAACAACAAGAACAGTTCCAGCGTGCGATCTCCCGTCAAACGGACCTGGAGGTCTACACTCACGTTGCCGGAGGATAGTAAAATTCAGTGATATTTGATGTTTGCGCGATTTTTTACAAGCGCTAGGACTCCCCATTAGCAGCGTCGCGAATGGGAATCGCTCACACATTGTAGGATTTTGGGTTGGGTGATATGGACACATAAAAAATTGAGCAGATCATAGAGCGGAACTTAGAATTTAACTAGCATTGAAGCGCACATGGAAAGTTTGATGCAACAACTATTGCTATCAGCTTAAAGCACATTTTATTTTTATTTTTATTTAGAAAAAAAAAAAGAATGGAGAGCTGCACTTTTGATCTTAAGAAACGCATTAATATTTTTACTATTGTAATTAATGGTGAATGCTTTGGTTCACAATCGAATTGTATCCCAAAACATTCACCATTATGATACACTATTATAAATTAATGATATCAATGCTAGATTATTTGTTCGTGGTTTGCGTTAGAACATTATATTTATGTTCTAACGCCAAACCAGCACATAATATACTTACTCTGCATGATAAACCATTTCGTCCAGCAATTTGAGTTCCTTAGTTCTGAACCACTCCACAACCTTAGTCCGACAACCCAAATTTTTTGTCCCATAACCCAACCCAGAGACTCCCATAACCCACAATTTCCAAACCCAATTTTCCTTACTTCCATAAATTTTGCTGAACCACAAAAGAACTTAGTTTTGTTCTGTACCATGTTGCTAGAAAATTTTAAAAAATAATCTAACAACTGGAAGAAGATTTGTAATAAAATTTACTAAATCCATAATTCCGTCGATATCTATACAACAATTTATTAAAATACAATGTGCATATAACAGTTTATTATAAATTGAACGAACACTTGGGCTTACAAGTACCTGAACAATTCCTAGCTAAAGACGATTAAGATGTAATCGGACACATTAAGTGTGACATTCGAAGAACCACCTTTGATACTCTAAGAAATTGAGACTAGCGTACGCACCAAATAATACAACTGTCAAAAATAATGCTCGCTGATATATTTAATATTGTAATATATTCAGAAATAAGTGTCCAATTTAAGATTACTTTTTAAACTCACACTAAAACTAAGGTTATTAAATTATAAATAATTTCAATTTTAGCAGTAGACTGCGAAAGCCGAAAAAAAATATTTTGCCATTTTATCTTTTTATCTGTATTATCAAAGAATTCTAGAGGAAATTGTGGGCTTCAACAAAAATTTCCAAAGTTCACTTTCCTAAACTGTATGAGAATGTTAGGTTGTAAATCTTCGAAAGAATCCCAATTTGATCCAGACATTCATCCAGCGCTCTTCCATGCATTGTACAAACTTACTTCTAATGGTGGATTAAGTCGTGGCTCAATCAAAATTGTTGCCAGAAAATTTCAAGTAGCGGTTGAAAGCCGCTAGTGGGATATGGCGCCAAATAAAGCGGCCATAATAATGAACTATTCCTACAGACTAATCCACCAAGAATTCAAGCTGTCATTTCTGGGGTTTATCATAAATAGTTTTCGTGTTTGGGATCATTTCCGGTTTCTAATTTGTAGCGAAATTTGAAACTATTTGCCATATTGAATTTTCAAATTACATCAGCCAAACATGCAAACTATTTATGATAGACTCCCAGAAATGAGAGCGTGATCTCACAGATTACGTTTAGAATGAGTTGAGGTAAGGTCTCGTTGGATTGGTTTGTAGAATCAGTTCTCTACTATTACTACTGCTAACAAAACATCACTCCTATCAAACTACTATCTATCAAACCTTAGTCCAGAATATGTAGCCAATGGAACACCGCTGCTCAACGATGAACGTTACAGGAACCTTTGCATGTTTTACATGGGATATCGATTCCCTTGGATATATACAGAAACAATTTTTGCAAATTGGACAGTAATTTTGGACAGTAATAATGGGAAAGAAATTGCCAAAATAATACAATTTGAAATGGAGGGAGGCAAACAGAAAACATGCGTAAGGATGGGCTTGTGAGGGAATTATTACCCGAGGGAGAATAGATTTTTGTGAAGATATTAGAATGGGAGGGAGCATGCTTAAGGGGTGTTAAAGCCGATGGGAAAAAATAGATGATTGAATTTCTATATGTGAATAAAAACTTCTAAACAAATACATTTTTTACATTCTATGTCCACATATTTTACATTTCATACATTTTTCCCTTTTTTACATTTCCTAAATTTTTTACATTTTTAACATTTTTTACATTCTTAATCACATTTCTTACGTTTTTTACAATTTCCACAATTCTACATTTTTACATTATTCCAGATTTAGTGACATCGACGTTTCGACATAAATAATACACCATTTTCAATTAAATTTTGTATTAAAGCTTAGGTATTGCATTATTTTGAACGATTCGAATTATATTAACGTTTCAATATATGAACATCTCCAATTTCAATAACACAGCTGTTTCGATGCAATTAACACACTACTTTCAATTCAACTTTGTATTAAAGTTTCAATACAGAAATAATAGCATTATTTTGAGTAATTTAAACAACGCTGACTTGTCGACATATGGTTATGTACATTTTCAATGCAATTTTATATTAACGTTTCAATATAGGAATAATAGCTTTATTGGACCAATTCAAATAAGATGCAATTTATAAAGGCAACGTAGGAAAAAGAGTGATAACAGATCACTTTTCAATTTTGGCAGAATGGAGGTCAAAATGGGGGTCGGGTAAGGAAAAACAACAAGGGTAAGGATATGAGAAAAATAAAGTGGGTTTAGATGGGACAAAAAAGAAAAAAAGGGATCTAAGGGAAGAAATTTCCAAAAGAATACAATTAGAAACGGAAAGAGGCAAACGGATAACATGCGAAAGGAAGGGCGAGTGGGGGAATTGTTACCAGGGGGAGAATAGATGTTTGTCAAGATATTAGAATGACAGGGAGCATGCGTTACGAATGTTAAAGTTGATGGGAAAAAATATCTGAATGGATTTATATATGTGAATAAAAACTTATAAACAAATATATTTTTTACATTCTATGTCCACATATTTTACATTTCATACATTTTTACCTTTTCTACATTTTTTTAATTTCCTACATTTCCCAAGTTTTCTATATTTTCTACATTTAATAAATTCCCGAAATTTTCTACATTTTCTACATAAACTACATTATCTACACTTTCTACATTTTCACATTTCTACATTTCTACATTTTCTGCATTATCTACATTTTCTACATTTTCTACATTTTCTACATTTTCTACATTTTCTACAGTTTCTACATTTTCTACATTTTCTACATTTTCTACATTTTCTACATTTTCTACATTTTCTACATTTTCTACATTTTCTACATTTTCAACATTTTCTACATTTCTGCATTTCTACATTTCTACATTTTCTACATTTTCTACATCTTCTATATTTTCTACATTTTCTACATTTTCTATATTTTCTGTATTTTCTATATATTCCACATTTTGTACATTTTCAACTTTTTCGACATTTTGTTCATTTTCTACATTTTCTAATTTTGTTCATTTTCTTCATTTTCTACATTTTCTACATTTTCTGCATTTTCTACATTTTCTACATTTTCTACATTTTCTACATTTTCAACATTTTCGACATTTTGTTCATTTTCTACATTTTCTAATTTTCTTCATTTTCTTCATTTTCTACATTTTCTACATTTTCTACATTTTCTATATTTTCTACATTTTCTACATTTTCTACCGTTTCTACATTTTCTACATTTTCTACATTTCCTGCATTTTCTACATTATCTACATTTTCTTCATTTTCTACATTTTCTACATATTCTACATTTTCTACATTTTCTACATTTTCTACATTTCCTACATTTTCTACATTTTCTACATTTTCTACATGTTCTACATTTTTTACATTCTAAATCACATATTTTACGCTTTTTACATTTTCTACCATTCTGCATTTTTTACATTTCTCTTTCCCCGACAATTATAGACATCAACAAGATTTATAGACTTAGACATGAACAAAGTGAGTGAGAGGTTAAAAGAAAAGAAAAAGGAAGTAGACATATTAATGATATTAATGGACTGGAATGGAAGACTAAAAGCGATGGGATTTGGATATGTAGGTAATGATGGTGAATGTTGTGAAAGAAAACCAAAACACAAAGTTGTGGATGCTAAATGAAGAAAGTTTATGGAATGAGTAGAAAAAGAGTTGATTGCAGTTAAAGGTTTTGTGAGAGCAGACAGACAGAGGGAAATAATATTTAGAGAACATGGAAGTGGCTCGGTAATTGATTATGTTTTAATGAATGACAGAGCGAGAATTTGTTGAAAATAGTAGGATAGGAGATGAAAGTGGAAGAAAAAAAAGTGGGGGTCGAATGATATGGGAAAAATGAAAGTAGATTCAGAAGGAACAAAAAAGATAAAAGCGTGAGAAAATGGTGAGAAAATGGGAAATGGGAGGAAATGAAAATCATAATGGAGGTGATACGGTAAATATGAAACAGAGGAATAAAAGTGATAGAAATAGAAATAGGGAGGACTGGATTGGTGTTGATCAGGAATGGAGTAAGGTGAGAAAAGTAAAGAAGGTGGTGAGGAGAGGTAAAGAACGAATTTCAAATGGAAAGTGTATAATGAAGGTGGTAAAAAGGAATGTGTCAAAAGGAGGGAAGCAGATGAAAAGGAAAAAATTAAAAGATTGAAGTGTGAAAGTGACATATGGAAGTATTTAAGAAAGGATGGGGCGATAGGCAATAATAGAGAAAAATGCATGTTAAGTATCAAATTGTGCGAGAACAAATGCAGAGGGGATATGGAACAAGAAAAATTGGAAAGAGAAGAAAAATAGGTTAGGATGAATTGAAATGGTCCAGACGAGAATGAGGAGGATATGAAAAATGAGAAAGTATTAGTGGAAATACGAGAATTGACAAAAGAAGTGCAGCAGGCACTGATGTTGTTCCAAATGAAGTTTGGAGATGCAGTGTGAAAAGGTGTATGCTAGTGGAATGGAAAAAAGGAAAAATAATACTAACATATAAGAGAGGGGATGTGAGGAATTATAAGAGGCACAACTAAAACTTCGCTAAATATAAATTATCTGATAAATAATGAGTTGTATAGCGGAAACGAATGGCTTTATGAGGAAAAAAATTTGTTACATACAATTAATTTATTTTAAAAATTGTCTCGATCATTTATAAACACCCGGTATATATTAAAAATTTACGCGGAAGTTATCTTAGTTAAGCATTTATTTTCAACAACTACTAAGGGGAGTAATATGATATTCTTATTGGTTTGTATGAATGGACTAGATGAAAATGAAAAAAATAAATAAAATGAAATCTTTTGTGGTAATCTATCTATAGAATTAGGTTTCTAATATCTGTTGTGATGTTAAATCTGTTTTGATTTTCAATAATTTTTTTAGCACTAACAAGCTAAATTGAATTAATAAAAACTCGTGAATGGCTCACGGGTTCAATCATCCAATATTTCATATAATGATGGTCTGAAGTTGTTCTGACTTGGTAAAATCACAATTTCGTTTAGTAATTTAACATTCCATCAGTTCAATATATAAATAGGTCCACTTAATACAGAAACAAAAAGAAGAAAAGGCACAAACAATTTTTCTACTACTGGAGAACTAAAAGGGGGAAACATTCCAACGATGCCTCTGCCCCTCCGCCAAACACACTAACTTTCAATTTGCCATCTAATATCAATCGTATACTCATCAACTCTTCCCTGCTCGTTATTTTGTCTTGAATTCTTCGCATAATTTCGTATGATTCTCTTCATATTTGAAATAAAGAGTAATGCTTTCATTTCTTGAAAATGAATCTTCAAATGAGGTATCTTATAGATGAGGGACCTATCACTATCAACAAGTCGGTTCAATTTTTCTTCACTTCACATGAGTTACCCCTTTGGAAGCCTCACAAATAAAAAAGGGTTACCCACTCATTTTCCAGTCGATTACTGACATATATCGTATTTAAATACCCACAAGCGAATTCATAGAAATGTTTAGAATGCGATTCTAGTTTTAAGTATTAATCGCTTTTAAATAGGGTCACCCTTATTCATATTGGCAAAAAAACATACAAATGTTTAGAATGCGATATTAGTTTTAGATGAAAATCGTATTTAAATATCCACAAGCTTATTAATAATGACAATCAACCGTTCAATCACTTAGAATCCGATTTTAGTTTTAAACATAAATCACATTTAATTACTCACAAACTTATTCACATTCACAAAAAAACCATCCAAATGTTTAGAATGCGATTCTACTTTAGATGGAAATAGAATTTAAATTTACACAAGCTTATTCATACTATCAAAGAACCATACAAATATTTAGAATACGATTCTAGGTTTTGACTGAAATTGGATTTAAATAGACAAAAGCTTATGCATACTGGCAAAGAAACCATACAAATGTTTAGAACGCAATTCTAGTATCAGACAGAAATCCCATTTTAATATCGACAAGCTTATTCGTAAGGGCAAAACAACATACAAATGTTTAGAATGCGATTCTAGTTTTAAACGAAAATCGGCATTAAATTACTAGACCAATCAATCTTTGTTTAAAAAATTATGGAAATGTTTGTAATGTATACATACCATAAACTGGATTACACATCCGGCTCTAGGAATGCGCCCACTAAAAGCTCCGCATATCATAAGCATGTATTTACAGACCAATTGCAATCATATAAAAGCCCGAACCTTCTTGTTGGATAGTCATGCATTTTACCATACAGATACCACAGAACTCCCACATTGCTTTTAAATACGTATAACTTTCAATTAATATTTACTCTTCGAATCACTTGCCTTCTTTCCGCTTAAGGATTTTTATAATTAAATCCTTATTTCGAAAGTAAACAACAACAAAAAGAAAGTACGTAAATATTAATTTAAATTAATCATTTGATCAATTATCATCGAATTTTTGAATTCGTAACAAAGATTCATGATCCACAATCCAAAATGGTTTCAGGGAACCTCAAAACAAAGATCAGTTGAAACTAGGGTATGTCAAATTTGGCACGATTGCAATGCTACTTTTCCCATTCATGACCGATGTGAATGGGAACTAAAATAGTAATTCCTCACAAAATATAATGAAAGTCTTTATATTAAAAAAATAGTATCCCATTCACTTCATCATGATGAGGCCTCAAATGAAATATCTCATAAACAAGGAAGCCATCACTACACGACAGCCGCTACAAAGCAAGTTCTCTTCACGGCCGAAAGAGCGCCTTACTCGTGCATTATTACGTTATACAGGAGCATTGTTCTTAACGAGTAAACTCTTAATATAATAAATAGGTTTTAAAGGTCCTCGTTTGAAAAAAAGAAGATCTTTGAGAAACAGAGGATCTCCTCATAAAGAATGATTCTCTTCATATTTGAAAAAAGATTAATGCTTTCATTTCATGAAAATGGGGCCTCAAATAAGGTACCCATCACTATCAATAAAACATTTTGTCTCCGCAAAATTGTGTCCAATTGGCGTTCTTGTGTCCAGTAGCGATTCATGTTTATTAATAATGAACTGTCATAGGGGTTTCACTTTCAAAGTACACCAGCAAAAATGGCACAAATTGTAATCAATAAATTTTGAAACTTTGTTTTCTTTCCTATCTTTGACATATTTTCGCCAGCTCTTATATCAGAATTTCAATAGTACAACAAGCAGGCGTTAAGTGGACATTCCTGTCTTACACCACTGTGCGTCTCAAACCATTCCAATGCATTCTCATTCACTCTTTCCCTTACTTTAGTTCCTTCATACTATTTTTCTATCATTCTTCTCATCCCTTTCGAAATCCTTACCTTTTCCATTTCCTCCCACAATGTTTCTCTCAGAATCCTCTCAAACGGTGCTTTTGTCTAAGCTTGTGTAATTAGCTTGTGTCTATTTACAGTCTGAAACTATAATCGCATTCTAAACATTTTTACGGTTCTTTGCCAGTATGAAAAAGCTTGTGTTTATTTAAATCCAATTTTCATCTAAACCGAGAATCGCATTCTAAGCATTTGTATGGTCAGAATTTCAATAGTACAACAGACAGCGCTAATTTGACATGCCTGTTTAACACCTCTGTGTTTCAAACCATTCCGATGCAATCTCATTCACTCTTGCCCTTAGTTTCGTTCCTTCATACATTCTTTCAACCATTCTTCTCATCCCTTTCGAAATTTCTACCTTCTCCATTTCCTCCGACCATGTTTCTCTCACAATTCTGTCAAAGGGCTTGTGCAATAAGCTTTATCTAAGCTTGTGCAATAGGCTTGTGTCTATTTAAATTCAATTTCCGTTTAAAACGAGAATCGCATTCTAAACATTTGTATGGTTCATTGCCAGTATAAATAAGCTTGTGTTTATTTAAATCCAATTTTCATCTAAACCTAGAATCGCATTCTAAGCATTTGTGTAGTTTTTTTGTCAATGTGAATAAGCTTGTGAGTATTTAAATGCGACTTCTGTTTAAAGGTAAAATCGCATTCTAAGAACTTGAATGGTTTATTGTCAGTATGAATTAGCTTGTGTATATTTAAATACGATTTACATCTAAAATTAAAATCGCATTCCATACATTTGTATGGTTTATTGTGAGTATAAATAAACTTGTGGCTTGTTAAAAGTGATCCATGTTTAAAACTAGAATCGCTTTATAAACATTTGTATGTATGAATTCCCTTGTGGCTATTTAAATACAATTTATGACAGTAATTGACTAAAATCAGTAATCCACTAAGACCTCTTAAATTTTTCCATTATTCCCTTCACAGTTGAAGCACTTGGAACATTGTGTCTCCCCAAAAAGTGTGTCCAATTGGCGTTCTTGTGTCCAGTAGCGATCCATGTATATTAATATTGAACTGTCATAGGGGTATCACTCTCATAGTACACCAGCAAAAATGGCGCAAATTATAATCAATAAATTTTGAAACTTTGTTTTCATTCCTATCTTTGACATATTTTCGACAGCTCTTATATCAGAATTTCAATAGTACAAGAGGCAGGCGTTAAGTGGACATCCCTGTCTTACACCACTGTGCGTATCAAACCATTCCAATGCATTCTCATTCACTCTTTCCCTTACTTTAGTTCCTTCATACATTTTTTCTACCATACTTCTCATCCCATTCGAAATCCCTACCTTCTCCATTTCCTCCCAGAATGTTACTCTCACAATCCTCTCAAAGGTGTTCTTGTCTAAGCTTGTGTAATAAGCTTGTGTCTATTTATAGTCTGAAACTATAATCGCATTCTAAACATTTTTACGGTTTTTTGCCAGTATGAAAAATCTAGTGCTTATTTAAATCCAATTCTCATCTAAACCTAGACTCGCATTCTTAGCATTTGTGTAGTTTTTTGTTAATGTGACTAAGCTTGTGAGTATTTAAATGCGATTTCTGTTTAAAGCTTAAATCGCATTCTAAGCACTTGAATGGTTTATTGTCAGTATGAATAAGCTTGTGGGTATTTTTAAATACGATTTCCATCTTAAATTAAAATCGCATTCCATACATTTGTATGGTTTATTATGAGTATAAATAAACTTGTGGCTAGTTAAAAGCGATTTATGTTTAAAAGTAGAATCGATTTATAAATTAAAATCAGTAATCGACTAAGACCTCTTAAATTTTTCCATTATTCCCTTCGCAGTTGAAGCACTTGGAACATTGTATCTCCCCAAAAATGGTGTCCAATTGGCGTTCTTGTGTCCAGTAGCGATTCATGTTTATTAATAATGAACTGTCATCGGGGGTTCACTCTCAAAGTACAACAACAAAAATGGCGCAAATTATAATCAATAAATTTTGAAACTTTGTTATCATTCCTATCTTTGAAATATTTTCGCCAGCTCAAGCCAGCTCTGATATCATAATTTCAATAGTACAACAGGCAGGCGCTAATTTGACATCCCTGTTTTACACCTCTGTGTGTCTCAAACGTTTCCGATGCATTCTCATTCACTCTTGCCCTTAGTTTCGTTCCTTCATATCTTCTTTCTACAATTCTTCTGATCCCTTTCGAAATCTCTACCTTCTCCATTTCCTCCCACAATGTTTCTCTCACAATTCTGTCAAAGGTCAAAGGGCAATAAGCTTGTGTCTATTTCAATCCAATTTCTGTTTAAAACGAGAATCGCATTCTACACATTTATACGGTTCTTTGTCAGTATAAATAAGCTTGTGTTTATTTAAATCCAATTTTCATCTAAACCTAGAATCGCATTCTAAGCAATTGTATAGTTTTTTGTTAATGTAATAACCGTTTGAGTATTTAAATGCGATTTATGTTTAAAGCCAGAATCGCATTCCAAGCGTCTAAATGATTTATTGTCAACATCAATAAGCTGGTGAATATTTAAATACGATTTCCACCTAAAACTAAAATCGCATTCTAATCAATTTTATGGTCCTTCGCCAGCATGAATAAGCTTGTATCTATTAAAATCCGATTTCCGTCTAAAACTAGAATCGCATTTTAAACATTTGTACGGTTTTTTGCCAGTATGAATAAATTTGTATTTATTCAAATTCTATTTTCATCTCAAACTAGAATCGCATTCTAAGCATTTGTATGGTTTTCTGACAATGTGAATAAGCTTGTCAGTATTTAAGTGCGATTTCTGTTTAACGCTAGAATTGCATTCTATGTGCATTGAACGCATTTAACGGTTTATTGTCAGTATGAATAAGCTTGTGAATATTTAAATACGATTTTCGCCTAAAACTGAAATCGCATTCTAAACATTTGTATGGTTTTTGGCAATGTGAATAAGCATATGGCTATTTAGAAGCGATTTATGTTTAAAACTAGAATCGCATTCTAAACATTTAAATGTCTGAATTCGCTTGAGGCTATTTAAATGCGATTTATATCAGTAATCGACTGAGCCCTCTTAAATTTTTCCATTATTCTCTTTACAGTTTAAGCACTTGGAACATTTTGTCTCCCCAAAATTGTATCCAATTGGCGTTCTTGTGTCCACTAGCCATCCATCTTTATTAATAGCGAACTGTCATAGGGGGTTCACTATCAAAGTACAGCAGCAAAAATGGCGCCAAATTTAAATTTTCGTCTCTTATTCGGACATAATCCAAAAATTTTTAAACTTTGTTTTTATACTTATCTTGGGCTTTATAATATACAAACCGCAAGCACCAAGCCAGACATAAAAAAATATTGAATTTATTTACACATTGAAGTACAACAAAATATTTGTTTCTCGGTTAATTGTTCCTTATTTACGTAGAAATTTTTAATGTAACAGATTGACTAAAATTTCTATTTAAAAAAAGAATTCCTTCGAACCGGATTTGAACCAGTGACCTATGGATATCTGCAAATTATATATGCCGTCTACAGTCCACCGCTCTACCAACTGAGCTATCGAAGGTTATTAAATTTAGCATTTAATTTGTTATAGCGGATAAGAACAGAACATAAACAAGTTTGATATAATTTGTTTGTTTGTTTATACACATGCAATTTATTAAACAAATTATCTATTGATTTCATATGACTATAGAAGCGTTGACAAATTCACATCTAATTTTGGAAATATGCTTGAAGAACCACATATCTTTTGTAATCTTTAATATTTACTGAATATACGAGGGTACTTCAAGAAGTGCTCTACCTAACAAATTCATCTCCTCATTGTTGCCAAATGTTTTACCACTGAACAATTTTTCAATGTTGGGTAAACAGAAAATACGAGGATGCTAAATCTAACGATTAGGGTGCGTGAGGAAGTACTTCGAACCGTAACTTATTGATTTTGGACAACGCGATAACGGATGTGTAAACTGGTGCATCAAAACATTCTTCTGCCCTAAATGATGTCGTTTTTTCTAGATTTCATCGCTCAACTCAAACACTGCAGTAGATTCATATAATAGTCGCCGTTGATTGTTTTTCGTTTCTGAAGATAATCAATGAAAATTATTTCATGCGTATCTCAAAAAACTGGCGCCATAACTTTGCCTGCAGATGGAACTGTTCTTGCTTCTTTGGAGACGATTCACTCCTTTCAGTCTATTGTTTTGAATTTATAGATCCATATTGACGCAAAATCTCTGGTTTATTACTATGAAACTTCTTCAAATCCTCCATAGAAACATTCTCATGACACTCCTTTTATTCCATTGTGAGTAATTGCGGCACCTCTGTTGCGTTCAACTTTCTTATGTCCAAATTTTTATGTCCACTTTTTGAAATGCTTCTCATGTCTGCTAGCTTGCGCACTTTCCCGTAGACGCTTATCCAATACCACTATATGAATTTTCTTTACCATTTTTAGCGTGGTCACATCAAGTGTTGGTCTACTTTGATGTTCGTTTTGGCACAGCTTACGTTTAAACTCTGGAATACAATAATTTACTATTATAAACGAAACAGCAGACTCCCCCAGATTAGAATCTGGCTGTCTACTCTGGAGTAGAATATAGACTCTGGAATAGACTTTAGAATAGAATAGACACTAGAGGGAATTCTGACGTAGGCTGTGGCATAAACTATGGAATAGACTGTAAGGGACTGTGGAATGATTGTAGACTGTTAAATGAATGGAGTAAATAGTATGGTATGATTGAAATAGAATGACTTGAATGGAATAAATGAAGTGGAATGAACAGGGAATGGAGTGACTGTGAAATGGAAAGACTGTGGACTCGAATGACTGTGGAATGATAAGAGTAGACTATGAAATGACTGTGGAATTGAATGTGGAATAGGTTGGAGTAGGCTGTAGAGTAGACTCGAATAGACTGTGGAGTAGAGTGTGGAATAGACTCTGGAATATACTTTGGAATATATTCTGGAATTGACTCTGGAGTAGAATAGACTCTGGAATAGAAAACGTTAAAAACTTTCTGAAATATTTCATTTTTTCGTAGATTGTTGTTAATTTTTGAGCAGAATCTTCAAGTTTTTATAATTGTAAAGGGTTAAAAACATTATGAAAATCTCTTATGGTATCATTTTCAGTGACCAAAATTATCCCAAACTTTATATCTAAAAGTTCATTTTGCTATAAGTTAGTTGTGCAAAATTTGAATGTGTTTGGAGTTGTAAACTACCGATTTTGTAAACTACCAAAGTGTGTTTGACAGCTGTAATTGATAAATCCAATATTACGGCTGATAGATCATTTCCGGTTTGGGATTTGAGCCGAAAATTGTATTGCGCCTATGTACCGATTTTCATTTTGATAAAAGTAACTAGATTTAGCTACTAGATTCTAAAAAGTAACTAAATTCTTTAACAAGATTTATTGTGCGTAAGAAATTGCTCATGTGGATTTCAGTGAAGCCTATTGGCTCTAAAATAATATAACCCCAGCAGGCGCGTACGAAGTGGGAAATATTAGTGTTTTTAAAATCTCCCCCCCCCCCCTTACCCTCCCCCAAAGTCACCTAAGTCGTAGTTGGAGTTGTTGAAATATATTTTTTAAACAATTTTTTCTAGAAGCACTCCGCCCCTCCCCCCTCCCCCTAAGTGTGATTAAACTTAAAAATTAAAAACAGAACACTTAAAATAGTTTCGCGGCATTCAAATTGATTGAAAATCACTGGTATACTTAAAAGTTGTTTTTGTATATGTCGTTGTAGGAAAGTTTTAATTAATTTTTTTTTGTTTCTGGCTAATTTCAGGTTTTGCTCAACTGAAGTCATCTTTTGGTTCAACAGGTCCAGGCTCATGTTTAACAAGTAAGTTTTTCTACGACGAATTTATTGTATATCATTTTATTATTGTTTTGCAATAAATATTTTAGGTAACTTATATTGAAAACTAATGACTCTTGGAAATCTAATGAAAAATGGTGATTCTTGTAAATCTTTTTACAAGAATTCGATAAAAAATATACTTTACTTTTAACTTATTTTTCTAAGGGCACAATTGAGCAGTAAGTTTTTGAGTAATAGAAAAAATTATTAGTGAAACCTTGTGTACGTTTATATATTTTGATAGCCCTTGTGATTCTCTTTAAAATGATGCCAAACATGATGGGTGCAACTCTAATGGTTCCAAAGATATTGCCTCTAATACCTTAAAATATCTCCATGGGTTACCATGGTAACCGAAAGTCATCATATAAATACGTTTAATTCCAGAACAATAGTAGACAGAAGAAAACTTATAGGAAAAAATATTTTAGGTTGTATGAGATTTCTAAGATGGTACTTATGCAATTTAATCAGTGGCGGGTCAAAAATTATAATTTTGGGAGGGGTTCAAACTGATCACATATCTGTTACAACCGAATAATTTTATTTAATTGTAGAGTATCATTTAAATTTTGAATAAAGTGGCGGTTTGAATTTGCTTAACCCCTTCCCTTAATTTCGCCACTGATTAGTATTTAAAAAAAGCAGGTTGTAAAATACAGGTAATATTTTAATGTTGTCGCTCTGAAAGATTACTACAATTGGAAAAATATTAAATCCAAGGGCATGGTTGCAGCTATGGGTTTCTATGCTCATCGATTATTAGGTCAAAATCAGCTCAGTATATGCATTTAAACAATCGGTGTAGTTGTATGTTTTGGACAGTTCACCATTATTTTTTTCTCACTATTGCCTCGCGCATCCACCTTCCGATACTTACTTCTTATATGATGCATTAAACTTACTGGACAAAGTATGGCTTGGCAAAAAATGGGTATGCTAAACCACCAGCGTATTCACCATTCCTCTCGCGCATATGCTAGAATGTATTAATATTTTGGTAAATGCTTCGGACCTTATTGAACAACGTAACGATCAGCAATATAGGTTGTAACCTGAAAACAATGATTGATGTCTGCATTCCAATCCCGATTTGAATATGATATTCGCACCGTCAATTTTTGTTCACTACTGCCCGACGCATCCACCACTCCGAGATACTTTTGGTTAGATCATGCCTGAAATGGCGAATGCTTTAGGCCTTACTGAGCAAAGTATGGGTCGGCAGAAGAAGAGAATGCTATGCTAGCGCCGCATTCACCATTCCTCTCACGTATATGCTAAAATGTATTCGCAAATATCTCGGACCCTACTGCGCAACGTATTGGTCGACAAAAAATGTTTGTACTATATCTATGATATGTGCATTCCATTACCGATTAGAATATCATACTCGCACACCGAGGGTCTAGTCCGATGGCTGCTTAGAGGGCTCATTGTTCGTATATCTTCGTATATGTTTACCATGTTAAATGTACATAGACTTATTTAAGGTTATGTACTTATAATAGAGCGAAATTTGAAACAGAGATCGCTAATGCAAATTTCTGCATCGTTGGTTGTCTACGGCGCTTTATCAGGCGTTAACAATCGTTCATGGTTCATGGTCATTTTTTGCTCACAATTGCCCGGCGCATCCACCATTCCGTTATATCTTTCATTGCATCATGCATGAAATGGCGAGTGTTTCAGGCCTTAGTAAGCAGCGTAACGCTCAGTAAAAAATGGTTTGATATGCTAGCAGCGCTGTATACTAGAATGAATTAAAATATTGGCAAATGTATCGGACCTTACTGGGCAACGTATGGGTCGGCAAAACATGGGCATCCTCCTGTAGCGATGATGTCTACATTCCATGTCCGATTTGAATATGATATTCGCGCAGTAATTTTTTTTTGCTCACTATTGTCCGGAGCATCCATCATTCGGAGATACTTTTTTGTCCGATCATGCATGAAATGGCGATTGGTTCAGGCCTTACTGAGCAAAGTATGGATCGGCAGAAAATGAGAATGCTATGCTAGCGGTGCATTCGCCATTCCTCTCATGTATATGTTAAAATGTATTCGCAAATGCCTCGGACCCTACTGAGCAACGTATTGGTTGGCAAAAAATGGTTGTACTATATCGATGATATGTGCAGTCCATTACCGATTAGAATATCATACTCGCACACCGAGGGTCTAGTCCGATGGCTGCTTAGAGGGCTCATTGTTCGTATATCTTCGTATATGTTTACCATGTTAAATGTACATAGACTTATTTAAGGTTATGTACTTATAATAGAGCGAAATTTGAAACAGAGATCGCTAATGCAAATTTCTGCATCGTTGGTTGTCTACGGCGCTTTATCAGGCGTTAACAATCGTTCATGGTTCATGGTCATTTTTTGCTCACAATTGCCCGGCGCATCCACCATTCCGTTATATCTTTCATTGCATCATGCATGAAATGGCGAGTGTTTCAGGCCTTAGTAAGCAGCGTAACGCTCAGTAAAAAATGGTTTGATATGCTAGCAGCGCTGTATACTAGAATGAATTAAAATATTGGCAAATGTATCGGACCTTACTGGGCAACGTATGGGTCGGCAAAACATGGGCATCCTCCTGTAGCGATGATGTCTACATTCCATGTCCGATTTGAATATGATATTCGCGCAGTAATTTTTTTTTGCTCACTATTGTCCGGAGCATCCATCATTCGGAGATACTTTTTTGTCCGATCATGCATGAAATGGCGATTGGTTCAGGCCTTACTGAGCAAAGTATGGATCGGCAGAAAATGAGAATGCTATGCTAGCGGTGCATTCGCCATTCCTCTCATGTATATGTTAAAATGTATTCGCAAATGCCTCGGACCCTACTGAGCAACGTATTGGTTGGCAAAAAATGGTTGTACTATATCGATGATATGTGCAGTCCATACCCGATAAGACTCGCACACCGAGGGTCTAGTCCAATGACTGCAAGGTTTTGTACTTAAAATACCGCGAAATTTGAAACGGAGATCGTTAATGTAAATTTTTGAATAGTTGGTTGCCTATAGCGTTTTTTCAGGCCTTAACAATCGGCTATCTTCAATATCTGTTTTGAAATTTGGACAGTTCATAATCATTTTTGCTCACAATTGTCCGGCGCATCCACCATTCCGATATACCTTTCATTGCATCATGCATGAAATGGCGAGTGTTTCAGGCCTTAGTAAGCAACGTATGGGTCACTAAAAAATGGGTTGCTATGCTAGCGTGGGTTGCTGTGCATTCCTCTCACATATCTGCTAGAATGAATTGAAATATTGGTAAATGTCTTGGACTTTTCTGGTCAACGTATGGGTCGACAAAACATGGGCATCCTCCTATATCGATGATGTCTACATTCCATTCGCGACTTGAACATGATATTCGCACCATCATTTTTGCTCGGCGCATCCACCATTTCGGGATGCTTTTTTGTTTGATCATGCATGAAATGGCGAACTATGGGTCGGCAACAATGGGTATGCTATGCTGCTCGCGCATTCATTATTCCTTTCACATATTTCCTGGAATGTATTAAAATATTGGCAAATATGTCGTACTTTACTGAGCAACATATGGGTCGGCAAAAAATGGCCATACTATGATCCCAATGATGTGTGCATTCCATTCCCCAGCTGAATATGGTATATCTTTATCGTGCTGCATGTAAAAGGACATATTTGAGGTTATGTATTTAAAATAGTGCAAAGTTTAAAATGCGGGTTCGCTACAGATTTCTGCATTGTTGGTTGCCTATAGCGCTTTCCATTTAGCAATAGATGGCGTCTATTGTTTAGGTAATGACATTATATCCGTTGATAAATATGTAAACATTCATCTGCACGCGGTCGAATTGTTTGTAAATTAAAAAGTACGTGGCGAAACCTCGCTCCCAAAGTTGGCGCCAAAAAATTCAAATTCAAATTTATAATTTTACTAAATAGCTTCATAAACTTCATTCTGATTTCAACAAATCATATTTTAATAAATACTTTATTAAATAGTCATTGGTAGGAGCCATATTAAAAAAAAATACTTCAAATACTTTAAAATGTAAAAAATTTTCACAATCAAAATCTTCTTGCATCTTCATTTCTACATATGTATGAGAAACTAAAACTTAAACTTCTGTACATAGTAACGACAATCTATTTGAGGAGGAAGTTGTTGAACAGGATAATTATTGTTTAATTTTAGTTCTCACGCGTTGGAGAAAAAACGTTTTTTTTGTTTTACGTAGGAAGTGGAGAAACCTTCCTAACTAAAACGCCACTCCCTATTGGGATTATATATTGTTGGGAATTTGGTGAGTTTGTTTAAAGGAGGCTTTAGGATTTATCATCCTCTTCAGCCTGGAACTGGTAATTAATTGAATGCTTTTAGAATTTTGGTAAGCTGATAGCTTGCAGATAAAATATACGCTATAGCATTCGCTTTACAGCCAAGGGAACCTACAACACCTTGGCCATAACATGGTCAACTGATGAGGAAGTTTGGTTTAGTGGGATGAGCTGATTTGCTGGTGGTCTTGTATTTTTATGTCCTTGCTTGGCTGCCCAAGTCGGTGTTAGTTGACAATGTTCTTTTCTCTAAGATAAAATCTCTTCGGATCATAATCAGAACGGATGAAAATATAATATCGTAATCCTTAACAAAACGAGGTAAAGATGGCGGTTACCACTTATAAGGTTTGACATTTTTCACCTCATTTATTCAAATGCGTGCTTTTTTTTTTATCTTTATCTCGATCTTATTTTTCAATAAGTTCAATGATCGATTTATGAAGCAGTGGTACTACTCCTTTTTTGTCGTGGCTAAGAAATTCGTATTTGGAGTAACTGATGGAACCAAGAATTTATGTAAAAGATTTTGTGGCAACCTCACAAAAAGACCTTCTGATAAAAAATTCTAACTAAAAATTTATTGTTTCAAACTTTTTAACTGTGATTCAAGTAAGTGTAATTAATATTTAACACATTTTTGGCCAAATAAATTGGTTGATATAAAGGACTTTTTGAACGCAAACAATCCAGCAGGAAGACATCAAAGAACCATTTCAGAAAATCTGCCCTCTGTTCCTTTACAAACTTCTAGTAACGATTGGTTGAAGAGTCACTCTTTCCGCAGGATCTTATGGAGCTTAATCTTGATGCACATTGGATAACACTCAAGAATGGCGCCTCTTCATTGATGCATCAAAATCCAGCATAAAAGCCGTTCTTTTTCACAATG
>WYDF02225315.1:0-35383 GCA_009867245.2 Adranes taylori
TTTGTTTTCTTCTATTTGAGTTACAAAATTCCAGTTTACGTTTTGCAATTCAGATTTAAAACTAATAATATTTTTAACGTTAATTGCACGTTTTTCAACAGGCAGCAACTTAGGTTTTTCCACATGTAGGTTTACCGTAATTTTTTGCATATAATAGTCAGATACATGCGTAGTGATGGTTTGTCGAGTTCATACATCTGGCAAATTTGTAAACATATTGTCTATACACGTTCTTGATAGTCCGGATTCCCTCGAATAGTCCTCAAAGATCGGTTCCAAGTTATGGTTTAGAATCTGCGAGAAGTCTTTCAATATAAATTTCGCCTTCCTCTGTGTCTTTACAATACTTGGGCTATTATTGAGCTTGAATACGGATGATGACAGTTTGAATTTTTTTGTCTTTATCATTTTCTCTGAATTTATGAAAGTAACTACGAGCATGTACTCGATCCTCCGATTTTTAATTCAGTTGGATTACCGATCATCCACGTTCTAATATAATCCATCACTTTATCGCTGTCAGCATCATCAGCAGCAGTAAATGTTGTTGCTACTGAATCTAGACAATTCGAATAGGACTGTTCGAATTTCAGACTCGAGAACGCAATCAGTTGAAAATTTAGTAGCGGCGTAATTTCTTTGAGCGCTTCGAAAGTACTTTTATGTAATGTGATCAAGACTCCTCCAATTTCAACTTTTACTGCTGTACAAATGCCTGCATTAGAGAAATGTATATTGCACCCATGAAAAATGGAGTTTAGTGCCATCACGCAGTTGGAACACTCGTATTAACTTTCTTTCTTTGATGATGATAGCTACTCTTCAAAGTCACTCTAAGCTCGGCAAAAACCAAAAAATTCTGGTTTTCTAAAGGACATATTTCGTCTATACTTTCTTTGGCCGGCGACAGTGATCATTACCGTTGGTACGAATCCGCGGACAATACTTAGACCAGTTGAGACTTTAACCCATTTCGTTTGGATTAAGTAAAATCTTCTGTTCGTCCAAAAGTATACTTCGATTTTTGATATTTTCCTCGAATTGATTGACATTGAGTACTGCATTAGTATCAATACCTTCATTATCAACTGGTTTCTGCTGCTGCTGTTGTTTTTGAAATGGTAAAGACGGCTACATATGTCACATCGCGATTTTGTACATTTTGCTAAGGAGCAACGATATTATCTTATTCGATGACTAGTGCAAACTAAATATGAGAAGCAGAATTTTAGTTTTTAAAACAAGCAAGCAACCACACCTCCCCTCCCTCCCGCTTCCTGTTTTATTTAATTTTTTCTCACCGAATCTATGCATGTTTGTTCATGTAGAAACCGCAATGATGTCATTTTGAAACCTTGAAAACATAATCTTTCGCATTCTCTCTCTCCTTACAAAATCATTTAACGCAAAGCAGTGTTCGAGAGGAGACGCGTTTTTTTAAATTAAATAAAATCGAGAATCATGTCGGTAGTACAAAGGTATTTATTGTTGTGCCCGGTGTGTCAGGCGTAGGGTGCAGTATTGCTATTAAACCGAACGCAGATGGAGTAGATGAATATTGGTTCAAAAGTCGTGGCATTGCTACGTACTTGGAATATGCAAATACAATGCAAGCAATAAGAGTTAACGATTTGCTTCATTAAAAATGTTCTTGGAACGAATTGGCAAGGAGCTATAGCATAGCTTCTTCTCGTTTATCTTCAAATTCGCATAAAGATACGATTTCCATATCCGAACCAAGTGTCTACTCGTTAATAATGAGATGAATAAAACAAGAAGCGCTTGAAATTAAGAAATGGGTACTCGAAGTTGTTTTACCACCGCTTTGAAAGACTGGTTACTACTCCGTTCATCTGCCATTCGGAATGAATTTGAAGATCTGAACAATCAAGTGGTTATTGCAAATAATAAAATAGTGGATTGTGAGAATGAAAATGATGGTTTGAGTAATCAACTTGCGATGGTAACTGAAACATTAACGATCGCGAATGATAACACTATACATTTGCATGATTTCGCCAAGTATGTCCAGGAAAATGTAGTAGTTTTAAGTCATCGGTTTGCCGACATTGTTCAAGACATCATTGTGAAACATTCAGAATCTCGACTACTCCATGATTTGTTGATTTTCATTGATCGCAATCCTCCTTCGAGTCAGTCTTCAATAATGTCAAATTAATTTTAACACGATGTCAGCGATGAAGGGTAAATAAAACGTTGAAACAACTGTCGCAAAATTTTCGAAATATTAAACCAGTGTACCGCCAGTGTACCGAATGCTGTGAATATTTTAAATCGCTTAAAAGAGTCTGAAATGGAACAATATAAAGTTTGCAGCAAAAAATACTACGATCTCTATAACTAACGATGAGAATATAAAAATGCATATAAGAGATCATATTAAAAACATGTAATAAATTTAATACTTACATTGTCGGTTAATCAAATATATATTTACTTTATAACCAATTGTTTTACTATTATTATTATTATTATTAGCTGAAGTTTTCTATTTCTCTCTAACACACATTCATAAATACCCTGGTTATCCTCTGGTATATTCATTCTCAGTTTAGCCGTGTAAGAGAAAACATCGAATATATAACAATTTTAAACTTATTGTACGAAAAATGCAAAGTTCTGATCAAAGTTGAGTCATTGTTTCAGACGAGATGCATACGTGTAAAGATTGTTCCAAAACTTTCAAGCTTCTCAGCATATCCGCAGACATGAGGAAATGAGTTGTCGCGCGACAAATCGCGTTCAAAATTTAGTGTGCGATACAATTTTCACGCGGCAAGATAATCTGAAAAGACATTTGAATCGAGTTCATGGAAATTCCGAGATTCTGTGTGAAGAGTACGGTTTGATGAGGCCTGGCGTTGAATGGATCATATGAAATGCACAAGATAACGACGATGACAAAGAAAAGATCCATTCATATTGCACCAACATCGTCTGCGGATGAACCAGAAAAGAAAAAACCGCGTATAAGTTGCGATATTTGAATATGGTATTTACTTCGCCTAAACTCTATGCTGGACATTTAAGATCGATGGAACATTCCAGAAAATAATTGAATCTGATTGGTTATGGAGTGTACTCGGTGAAGTCGTGTTTTAAGAAATTGCTACGTATAGAATCGAAGCTCCACCATCTTCACCAGTTGATATTGATCACTTTTGGATTCGATGAAGGAAACTGTTATTGATTTATGGAAGAATCATATAAATGATGGTGGAGTAAAGATAACGAATTTTTGGATTGTATCTAAAACCCGACATAGTTGATAGAGAAGATCCAACAGCCGAACTAAAACCCTTTAATACAAAATTTGAAATCATTGTTCATGATACGGATTTGGTTGAAATTTATGCTAAGTTATGGGACATAATTAAAAGGAAGCTGCAGAATTCCAAGACCGAGAGTCAGGTTGGAATTTATTTGGTGTAAAATATCTAAATGTTAATATAAACAAGTAAGTATCAACTGATTGCTCCGAAAATCTTATTTAGAGTTGCGGAAACCTATTCAAGGCAAACGCGCGACCATCAACATTAAAAACGACGATGAAGCTTGTTTTGCATAGTCGATCGTGGCAGCTCTATACTCTACAATAACATCATATCAAAAATACGAACCAAGTTAGCCTCATTATACAAATATTTTAAAATTAAACAATATTACGTTTCCGATTAAACTGCCTTACATTAAAAATTTTGAGGCATTAAATGAAATAAATCTGAATGTTTATGTTTGGAAGAGTTCTCAGATAAAAAGAAAAGGGAATATAATATTGTCCGTCCAGTAGATTTAAGATAGATCGATACCGATATTCTTCTTTAGTGAAATGTGTTTGGCGTTTCCTTTTTTGCATTTTGAAAAATATTTTACTTACTTCTGTTGACATTGATTCTACACATTTACATTGTTTACGACCTTGTGCCTTCCTTGCAGGCAGATAATTTTTTTTCTTTGAGACATATACTTTTTATTTGTCTTCATTAACATTTTTTAGTAATTTTTTTCGGGGCGTATCATTAGGTTCTTTTGTGAGAGCTGGAACAATTAACATATTTCTATGTTCTTTGGCCGATGCACCTTTGATATTTTCTACTATCGATCCATAATGCAATTTCCTTTTAGCCGGATATGTTTTTAGTTTCGTAATTGATTGAGTTACTTGCAAATAATCATCACTGTCACTTGTAGAAGGTAGAGCGTCACTCATAAAATACTGTTTTGGAACAGCGTTAAATACAAGCCTGTACTTTGTTTCATTCACAAAACTTTCCTTCGTAAAATGAATTTCACAAATTTGTTTGTATTTTAATTTTTCAATGTTAATGTCGTATAGTACCTTATTACCACACATGCATCTCCATTTTTCGCATTTGTCTATATCTGATGGGAAATAATATAAATGTCCACCATCACTTTTTTTGCACAATTAAAATAAAAACACTTTTTGTATATATCACTAATTATTTTAAATTTTAATTTATAAAAACTAATAAACAAGAATTGTACTAAATTACAGTAATTTATTTATGAAATAAATAAATTACTACACACACATCGTATAGTATATTATGAAAAGTATAAATTTTAATTTAGAGAACAACCAACGGATCACAATTCTTCTGATATTTAATTTTAATCTTTGGAACTAAAGCATAAAGTTCAAATAAACATTTATAAATAATACTTTATTATGTGTAGCCGAAATGTCACGGGTGAATGTGTAGTGAATATACACGCTTATGTTTATAGTAGAGCTACATTTTCTAGTTGTTTGTCTATTTCCATTTGAAAATTCTCATTGATTATCAAGAACCTTATTAATCATAAATAAGCCCTAAATAATCGCTTTTGTTAATTGTTTTCAGTTTGCTTACATCATTCTTATAATTTTTATCAGTGCTATAGAACATCATTACAATGTTTATTTACATATTAAGTACGTCTGTTTAGTAAAAATATATTTGACAAAATTGGAATGCTAAAATTCTTATGTGAATATTACTTGCCATATTTTAGCGAGTTAGTTTCTACTTTCTATAACAGATGGCTAACCTAGCGGACAGAGTAAATTAATGTGGACACTATTTTATATGAGATTTGTTTGACTTATAGTATATAATCTTTGACTAAAGGTTAATGATGACCAGTTGTTTGATTCAACAATAATTACAGATCATTCGGGGTTGTTATATTATAAGGTAGATAGTTTTTTTTTATGGAGCATGTGCGTCAGGTTCTATAAAAGGATTTAGAATTTTATAAAAGGATTTTAATAGATTGTAATTTAAATATTACTGAAGAGGAGTGTACGTTGTTAAATAAAGGGCTGAAGTTTTCACCGAATAAATTGCTATATAATGATATGATTAAACACTTAGCTGGAGATTGTGAATATGCTGCGCACTGTTCTAGGTCAAGTGAAATTGATTTGGTTAGGTTGAGATGTTTAAAAGTTTTAAATGAAGAAAGGTAAAAGTCAACTAATGCTACTCAAAAATTGTTAAGAATTAAAAATTAAAGATAATTTGTCAGTAAGGCAGATAAAGGAAATTGTACGGTAGTATTGGAAAAAACTAAGTATATTGAAAAAGTAACATTTTTTAACAACCAATAAATTTGTAGAAATTGAACAAGTGATTGTGAACCGGTTTGCAAATAATTTAAAAAATGTAGTTTATAAATATAAAGGGCTGTACAAACCCAGTAGTTTCACAAATTAATTCATTCACAAATAAGGTGGGGAGGTTTTTAGATAGAACGTTAAAATTTTCTGTTAGCTGTTTGTCAACATACAGTAAATAATTCGAGTCAACTTATTAAAAAACTTAATGATATTAATTTACCAAGGAATATAATGTTAATTTCGTTTGAACAAATGTATTTACGACAGTACCAGTTTCGGATTGTTTGGAAATAGATGGTCTTTTGGTAAATTCAACTTTATCAATTGCGGTTCAAGAAAGAATTTTCCCGTTGTTGTTACATTGCAACAAAAGTTTGTGTCATTTAACAAGAAATTATATATGAACACTGAAGGTTAGGCAACAGGCTCTGCATTAGCCCTCTGTTGGCGGATTAGTTTATGAAGAAATTAGAACTTAAGTTTTTTGAAACATATATCAGTGATAAAATTTTGTTTTGTGTTAGATTTGTAGATGATATTTTTTGTATTGTAAAGGGCAATGAGGAAAATAGTGTAGAAAAGATTTTAGATAAATTGAATGAGTTACTAGGGATATTTCTTTCATAGTAGAAAGGGAAGTACATAATAGTCAAATTTTTTTGTATTTGACAATTCAGAAGCAGGTTCGGGAAGGATGTTGCAAATTAAGTTTTGGTATTTATAGAAAAAAGACACACACTGATCATTGCATTGCTTTCGATTCTAATAATGCTATGAGTCATAAAAAGGCGTTTTTGTAACTCAGCTTTTCATAGACTATTTTCAATACCTTTAGGTTATGAAAATTTTGTGTTAGAACTTAAAACTATTTTACAAATTACAATAAATAATATGTTTCCAGTGGGTTTAGTTAAAAAATGGTTTTATAGAATAAGGGAGGAGGGTGATAGGTTCTTCAAAATATTAAGAACCTATCACGTGTCATGGCATCTTTTATGTCAAAATTGGTATACGTGTTATTTTTCGACCAATATAATCCAATGTTTGGTGCTTGCACTAAGCTCATGAGCAAAATTCCAATAAATTTATTCATTTAATCTATAGTGACAGTGTCCAAGATTGCCTGACGTGCTGATGTTTTCTAGTGTTAGATTCTAAATTCTCATTACATTTCAACTTCGCATTGAATAGCATATCTATTGGTCTAAATAATGATAAATTGCAGAACACTATCAGTAAGAAATAATTTGTAGAGGAAACGGATTATTACAAACTAAATTTGTCTCCTAGTTCACAAGAACATTCACAAGTTCACAAGAAACTTCACAAGAACCTGTCTTGTGAAGTTTCAGGTTCTACATTTCTCTTTCCGGCTATTATATCCATTCTCTATTATCATAATTTTCTTCTAAATCGTTCACTGAAATAACATCTGTAAAAAAATACGTTTCACTATTCCAATAAATAATAGGGTGGACGTTCGTTCACAATCAGTAACATCACTTTCTACCGAAGAGGACGTTAGCATTCGTGGTTTCTTTCTCCCATTCGGAATAATAGATTCATATGAAGAATTTTCTTATTCTGCAAAATTCATTTTGTTCGTAAATATTGAGATATTGGAATTTCACGAAAACTATTGGAATTTCAATAAAAGCAAGAGTACAAATAATTAGCAATTATTATTTCAATATTTTTATATGATACTCAACAATATCCTGGATGCTATGACAACCACTGATAGCACAAGCGTATCTGATAATTTTGCCCGTATTAAATGAATAATTGCAAGATGTAAAAAAACGCCACCGGATAAAACATACTACGAAATTGCAAACCGGCGTCAACGTATGAAATTGTTAAAATTGGTATCACCAAACTGAAGAAATATTAGTAAAACGTTAACTTGATAGAGAATTTGACTAGAAATATATTAAAATAAAATGAAAATTATATAATAAAATAAAACATTTAATTAATTCTAATATGTACAATAATAATTAAAGTTTCAAGATTTTTATCTAGAAATTATGAACAATTAAAAATGTATATAGAAATATGGACAATTTAAATATTTATTTAAATAACATAAATCAGTTAAATTACATTGTAAAAAGTTGATAAAAAGTACTAACTTACAAAGAAATAATCAATTAATTAATATCTAATAATGTAATTAATTTTTATGCAAACAGAAATTCTTGAGAGTATAAAAATTTATAAGGGTCGTAAGTAATAAACTCACATATGTCAGTAGCTTATATTCCAGGTCAGTCATAAAAAAGTACTATAAAGTTGATAAGAAGTAGTAACAAAGAAATAATCTAATTTATTAATTAATATCTAATAATCTAATTACTTTTGATTCAAACAAAATGTTTTGAAAAAGTATGAAAATTTATAAGAGCAAGTTAAATAAGGATTGTACGAAATAAAGATATATAAATCGGTGGCTTATATTCCAGATGAGTCAAGTCTGTATAGCCGGTGTAGTCGCACTGTACGAGTCCAACGAGCACGCTACTACTACGTGGTATGCAATTCAGTTTGAAAATTTGAAATACTTGTACATCGTTGCCATATAGTGCAAACTTTGTTGTTAATAAATTATGTATTATTCATTATACACAAAGCTTTAGATTCATATTTTTTATTTGCGTGTAATAATTTACGCCTTACACCTACTGTTTTCCGCTTTGTAAATTAAACTCTTTCAGGTAGTGTAAAATAAAAAAGTGTTATTTTTAAGAAATGATTAAACTATAATATAAAATATGGAAAAGAGGTATAAATAGAATAACTAGTTCGAAATAAATAGAAAGATTTTAAAATACTTTAACCATACAAATATTTTCAACAATTTAAATAAAGATTAAAGTTTCAGGTTAATGTTCAAGAAAATATCAGAGATAATATATATTGTATTATTAATCATTTATCTCATTAAGTATCATAATAAGTTGTAATGTATGTTGCAAAGAAAATATATGAAGTAATAAGGCAGTAGTTCTTTAGATTATATTATCTGCATATTAAAAACTAAACGGGCAACATCAGAATTTAATCAGAACGTAACGCGAATTCTACAGCACAAGCACAAGTTCAGTTACAGATCCGGATTGAAATGTCATGAGAATCACGTATTCCTAGCGCGCTTATTGGACTCGTACGATGCGACTACACGCCTACCAATTTTATTTCATGCCAATTTTAAATACTTTTTTCTTTCAATTAATTTCAAGATTTATATTCATATATTCATTCTATAAACTTAAATTATATAATATATTTTACCTATTCCATTTTAAAAATAATAACTAAATTATTTAAAATGCTAATGTCACCTAAAGTATCCAGACTTACCTGTAACCATTGTATTTACTTAAAAGTGTATCAATTTCTATATCAATATTTTCTTTCTGTAGAAAATGAAAAAAACATTAAAAAACGAAAAGAAAATTGAAAAATAATAGAGCAAAAAAACATTATTTGGATTTCAGAAAATGAGTACATTATTAACAGAAATAATTTGTTAACCATCGATATCGTGTACATATTAAAATAATACTTTTATTGATATCGCCTCGTACACATTTAATGTGTTACAATAACACAGTTATTTACATTGAATAAAAATTTTCAATTTAAGAGAACTTTAGTTTAATTTCCAGTTTAAATACACTAATGTACAGCCAGCGCTCATTTCGAAGTTTCGCTCCTCGTCAGCCACGTGTGTATTTAATCTTTACGCATCGACCTGACATTGTGGTACACTTAAAATGGTGTACTTTTATCATTGTACCGTTAATCAATTAAAGTTTGTCGTTAGCCAGCGATTACACCGTTAGTGTTAGTCAGCGATATCAGTATAACTATTATTTTAATAAGGTCACGATATTGATGAACAACAAATTATTTGTGGAAATTGGTAAGTCGGACAACATCTATCATAATGATATTGCAATTGACTGGAGTATTTGTACAATGGTACAAATACTCCATTTTTTAGCATAATGTGTAAAAAGATTAAAAACAAGCAGGCCTGAGGAGGAGCGAAACTTCGAAAAGAGCGCTCGTCGTGTGTTAGTTTATTTAAACTGAAAATAAGACCTACATTTCACATAATTTAAAAAAATTTATTCAATGTGAACAAACCTGTTATTGTAACAGATTACATGTGTTGCCTTTTATCTATTCCAAATTGTAAACTATGTCTCTCATTTTCTATTGAATCAGATTCTATTATAAACTATAGATTGTAGGCTCTATAGTAAATATTTCCTTATATATTCCATATTTTGCACTATACGAGGTGATAAAATACAACTTGACAAATTTTGGGGACTCCTGTCACATACTTATTGTACCGTAAACGAATAAATTTAGTTTTACTGAATTCGCCACTCTGTCAACACTTCCAGGAATCAGCAAATCATCAAAAAACAATTGCAGCGAAATTCTAGAGTCGCTATGAGAAAATGCTCGTGAGACCGGTATCAATCGAGAATCAAACGGTGTGACAAATGGCTAAAAAAGAGCTTAACTTAAAGTTCACAAAAGTCTAGCTTCTCATAGACAAGCGCGTAGATTTTCGAGCGTCGAACCACAAACTAGACATTCTAGAGGTTTCCGTGAGCTCACCAGCACTTCGGCGATAAATAAAAGACGTTCCTACAAGACTCAAGGCCAGCTCACAATGTGAAAGTCACGCCAGAGCAGTGCAAGTCTCATTTTCTGGATATCAACTCATCTAGAGAATAGGCACCGCGAGTTCCATTTATTCAGTATGTATACCACATAAGTATCAACGACCGAACCAACATTGCGAAGTAAACATTTTGTCCAAATTTAGAGATAAATATGAATAAGGGAGTCGTAGTTAACGCAAATAATGTAGATGGTCAAATACAAAATTATCATGTCAATGCGATCCTTAAATTTAGTGGGAATCATTTAGCATTGACCCTATTTTTGGCTGCTTGTGAAATTTTATAAAATCATTTCTTGATAGACAAAATGCGGAAAACTCTAGGAATTAATTGTGTCTCCGAATTATTGTTGGTAGATTTGAAGATAGAGCACAAACATTAATAGGAAATAGAGAGGATGCGACTAACTAGCCTAGAATTAAACAGTTATTACAGCAATATTTCTGTGACAAAAGAGATGAAAATTGTTTGGTCCGAGATTTAATGATGCTAAAATTAGATTATCGTGAACCACCTTATCAGTTTGGTTTGAAAATCCAGGACGCTAGAAGTCTCTTATAAACCAAATTTCGTTTAACTATTGATGAGGCTACTCGTCAAGTAAACGACAAAATGGTACTTCAAACTTAATTCACTCTTAGAATTACCTTCAGCTAACATGCCATTTAATATAGAATAAATTCAGGCGGAAAACCTAAAACAGTTAAGCCATTTAAATGTAGAAACAGAATCTATTCAAAAACTTTGTTTTTAATACAAAGATGTCTTGGATATAGAAGAAGCAGAATCTATTCAAAAACTTTGTTTTGAATACAAAGATATCTTTAGTGTGCCGGCTTGCCTTTAACCTTCTCTAACCAAATTAAACATTCAATTTGATTACATAATATTAATGCAGTTTTCATAAAATCATATCGATTACCCCAGGTTCAACAAGAAGAAGTAAGACGTCAAATTTCAGACCTACTCAATCAAAATATAATTCAACCCTCATGCTCCCCATGGAGTTGTCTGGTTCTTGTACCCAAGAAGCTCCCAAGAGCCAAAAACCTAAATATCGTATGGTCGTGGACTATACGCGTCTTAATGACCAAACCACCGACGACAGGTATCCTTTATCTCAAATTTTGGTTAAATTGGGACGTTCCATGTATTTCTCTACATTAGATCTGGCCTCGGGATACCATCAGCTCAAAGTGACTCCTGAGGATAGAGAAACCCCGCGCTTAGTACAGAGAGGGGGGGTCATTTCGAATTGTGCAGGATACCCTTTGGCCTCAAAAATGCACTAGCCACGTTCCAGAGAGTGATGGATAATGTTTTGAGAGGTATTCAAAACGAGAAATGCCTTGGTTATCTTGTTAACATAATCATCTTCTCTACTTCACTCGCCGTACACCTAGAAAGGCTACAAGAAACTTTCGAACGATTGAGGCCGGCTAATTTAAAGATTCAGCTCGATAAGTGTGAATTCTTAAGAAATGAAGTAATGTATCTCGCATATGTGATCACAAAAGAGGGAGTAAAACCAAATCCCGGCAAAGTAAGGGTGTATTGCTAATTTCCCAATTCCTAAAATTCGCAAAGAGATTAAGAGTTTTTAGGACTTTTGGGCTATTACCGGAAGTTTATTAAAGATTTTAGTCATTTGATGAAACCTATGACTCGTTTAAAAAAGAATGCTAATGTCGTCGACGGTCCATCTTTTGTAACAGCTTTTGAAACTTGTAAAAATATTTTGATAAACGATCCAGTGTTGAAGTACCCTGCTTTCAAGAAGCTTTTTCTTCTGACAACTGACGCTTCTAACGTCGCAATTGGGACTTTGTTGTCACAGGGCCCTTTGGATAGCGATCGATCTGACGCATATGCGTCTCGCACACTTAATGATACTGAGCAAAAGTACTCAACCACTGACAAAGAATTGCTTGCTATTGTTTGGAGTACGAAGTATTTTCATCCCTCTTTATATGGTCGTAAGTGTACGATTTACACAGACCATAAGCTATTAAAATGGTTTTTTCTGTCAAAGAACCGTCGAATACAAAATTAATGCGCTGCAAATTAAAACTTGACGAATACAATTACGAAATACATTATAAACGTGGAAAATATAATACCAATGCGGATTGTTTGTCGAGAATACAAATAAAAGTAGTAGATGATGAACTAGACAACATTTTGTCAACTCTTAACAATATAGATCCGCAGGAAGACCATGACAGAGAATTAAATACACCTACTCTAGAAATTACAGAGACGACACAAAATCTCCAAATCCAACAGAATTAGAATTACCAAATCCAGCTCACCTAATAGATGGCCTACAAGACAGTAATCATTCACAAGTAAATGCGAAACCCAAATGGGGTACCGAAATTTCAGATATTCCGATTGAAAAACAGCGAAACCAATATTATATCAGTGCTGTTCATAATAATCCTCGAGCAATAAAGAAGATAAAAATTAATAAACAAGACAAATATAATTGATAAAATCCTACTTATCAGACCGTGAACAGTATGTTAAGGCTGACGGTAAAGTATCACAGGAGCGCCATATGGAGCATGAAATACCTCAGGGCTCTATAGTAGGACCCTTGTTATTCCTAGTCTTCATAAATGATCTCTCCAGATCTGTTGGCGCATTCTATGGATCCATTCTATTTGCTGATGACACAACGATTCTGACAAAATCAGATACTGCGTCCGAGCCGTGTAACAAAAGCAGGGAGGTAATGGCCAATGTAGAAATTTGGTTCAACACTAATAAACTAACATTAAATAATACGAAATGTACGACATTTATTTTTACCTTAAAAAAGGATTTTACGGAAATTCCAACTGCTAACAGTACTAAATTCCTGGAGCTAGTTCTAGACGACTCCCTATTATGGTTAGAACAAGGACACTACTTACTAAGCGACTTGTAAGTTCTTCATCTTTCTTCTACGTAACCTCGCAGGTACCGTGTCTGAAGCAACGTTAAAAGCAGCTTACTATGCTGTGTCATAGCCATCTCACTTATGGTATATTGCTTAGGGGGCTTTCGTCTATCAGACACCGTCTTTTTGGTCTCCACAGAAAGCAGTAAGAATCGTTGCAAATCTTGGATTCCGTGATGATTGTAGGCAAACATTTATTCAATTAGAAATTTGAACATTGCCTTCTCTCTACATCCTAGAATGTGTGTGTCACTTGTTCAAGAACTGGGAAAGTTATACAGAACATGTACATAACTTCAACACTAGATATAAAACAAATATTGCATTCACAAGCAACAGATTATGCAGAACGCAAGATAGTACTTAGTACTGGGCTATAAAATTCTACAATCATCTGCCCCAACGAGTTAAATGTCTTAACTTTAAAGAATTTAAAACAACGGTAAAGAGATTCCTTCTACGGAAAGCACTTTATTGTCATACGCAATTCCTAAATTTAAAGGAGTGGTCTGATGAGGATTGGTCTATCTGACAGTGTAACGAGATCACATATGTCATACTTGCACAAAATTATTATCTATATTATTACCTAGGTGAGTATTTTGCTATTGTATAGTATATTATTATCCTATTATTATTATTATTATTATTCATATTATATTTCCTAACTTGTGTAACTTGTGATTAGCACAAATAAATGATTTAATTTGATGTTCCTATTCAAGGCATCTATTCTGCAATTAGCCCTAAGTCCAAATTTCCATCCATCAACGATGAAAATTACGATCGGGACAACAAAGCATGCCAAGAAGTTACGAGCTGGAAATTTTATTTGTCATGAACGAGAAATGTTACGAGTTGCCGACAGCAGTCCATGCGAAGTACAATTGATCCATTTCATAAGAAATTATACAAACTGCAAAAGTCTTCCCGTTGAGATTCAAAGATTCAAAAATAGAACCAAATAAATGGATAGTGATCCTGCCAACAGAAGCCGTGATCCAATACCAGTGTAACGATGATCAAATGAGTAAATCCGTCAATGGAAGCTATCTCCTGAGTGTACCTAAAAAATGCCAAGTGAAGATAAGAAATCAAGTTTTACGAACACAAGAAACGGAGATCAATTCAATTCATTATGTGCAACTGCCTAATCTCATACACATAGCTTCAGAATAAAGAATAAAGAATTTGAGATATTACCTAAGATTCAATTGGAATCAATTAATCTAGATGAGTTGCAACCGATCCGAAGTGCTTTGGAAAATCAGTTGGATTTAGTAAACAAAATAAATCCACCAAAGATATATACAACGACCAGCATCTGGACCATTACTTTATATATCATTATTGGTCTATCATAATATTAAGAAGTCAACAACTCCCATGCAGAAAAATGCCGAAATTCCAATGTAAGAGGTAAACCTGAAAATTTAACCCCTAAATTTTCATCTGGTGCCAGAGGAGTTACATATATTCGGTACCACACTGTATATCACATAAGTACCAACGACCGAACCAATATTGCGACGTAAACATTTTAAAGTCAACATTTATGAATTTATAAATATATGTAATATCATGTTAAAGGATATACTACATTAGATTTCTATCTTGACTACCAAAGGATTGTTAATTTGACCAGTAATAAATAAATTCATTAATTCAAGTAACTTCTCCTTGGTTCTTGTTTTATAATGCTAGAAGTACGCACTAGGTGATCCGACGCGAGCGCGATACCTTCAGATACATCGAGAATAATGTGTACACTCTCCGGGGAGACCCCAGTTTGGCTGTCTTATTCACTCATGTGGATTTACACGAGACAATCGTGCAGTTCGCAATGAAGTGCAGTAAAAAGCAACGAAAAAGAATAAACATCAGTTAAGTAGATTTCGAGGTCGTTCGAAATTTAAATCGATTTCTGAAATGATATTATATCTATACTGCTACTGAGAGAAGCTTTTTCAAAACAAAACCAAAAATGTGAAACAGATGTAAGTACAGTAAGGTTTGAAGTTTCGGTTTGTTAGTTTATGTGTTAGTTTAATTATATTATAAATTTATTATATAGCTCGTTAATCAATATTTTTCTTCATGTATTTGTAAGGAATTTGTTTAATTTAATATACATTTTAATTCACATTTATCGTTTATTGTTGTCGTGCCTCTATTTCCAACGATCGTAAAGGACCGTTAATTAATTAGTAGTTAAGCGTCTAGTACAATAAATAAAATTTCGGTGCCGAAATCCGGGAATACAGGTAATTTATGTGAATTGAATAAAGATCGGAAACAAATATTAATCATGAAAGGTGAATAAATATTGATAACGATGGAAATTATTTGCCATACAAAAGACGAGATTAGTAAATAACGCGAACGAATTGATCAACAGTAATACACTGGACTTAACGTGGCATTAACGCGTATTAAAGTGGCCAATGAAAACCTCAAGGAAGCAAATGTGAAGACATAACCCTTTTTGATTGAGGACAATTATGTACGAGAATGTGAAATCATAATTGAATATGACGAAAAAGCAACCACTGCATTAGCGATAATTGATATGTTCATAAAACATATTGAAAAAGGCCAAGCAAGAGAACATGTTCACGCAGCGGAGTAAAGTGCAGAAGGTACCTTCAAATACAATTTTAATTCTAGCAGATTATCGAACGTCAAATTACCGAAATTAGAGTTAAAACGATTTAATGGACAATTGAGTTTATGGACTTCGTTCTGGTGTCTGTTTCGTTCTACTGTGCACGAAAGCCCGAAACTGGAAAATGCTGCTAAATTTAACAACTTACAGAGTGTTCTCACAGGGAAAGCAGCAGACACAATAGCTGAATTAAATCCATCAGAAGATTGTTACCAAGACGCAATTAAAATGTTAAAAGATCAGTTTGGTAACAAGGAACGTATGATTAATTATTATATCCAACAATTATTAGCATTACCAGCAGTAAAAAGTCGTAATGAGGTAGCAGCATTGGGTGCGTTATATAATATAACTTCAAGTATAACTCGATCGTTAGCGTCTTTGGGGGATGGTCTTGGCAATATAGTATAATGGTTAGGTCGATTATTCCCAAATGTCTGCCATGGAATATGAGGAAAGATTATTATCGTGACCAAGAAGATAAATCTACAGGATTGTCAAATGACGAACATGATGAGGGTACATCTACAGCATCTGATAATGAACAACAAATGGAACGACTCGTCGCCTTTATCAAACAAGAAATCGACTCGATGGAAAAGGCCCAAGCGTTCGGGACAGTTAATCGTGGATTGGACTAAAATAAATCGTCTGTACATTGAACATAAGGGCGAAATTAAAAATCAATTTCGAGATAACACCTATACCGCAGCAGGTTTGTTTCCTTCAGTTCAGATACTCCAAGTTCAAACAATGGCAAGGGTTCATGTGTATTTTGTTATTCTAAAGCTCACTCAACTCCAATTTGCGACAGCTTAATTGCTTTAACCCAACTTCAACAAATTTACGTTGTTTTAAATGTATTAGCAAAAATCATATAGCAAAAACTTGTAAAGTAAGAAACCTTAATTGCACTCAATTGTAAAAGGAAACATCCTTAAAAGAAAACTTTCCTTAATTGTAAAAGGAAACATGTAACTTCAATGTGCCATCCGGATTTTAAGCCACCTATAAAAGATCAATATGGCTTTTACTATTGAAAAAAAAGTGCGTTTAAATTAATACCACATGTTTGATTACAGTTTTAATTTTGGTATAGGTATTCTCACATTATTTTTATGGTTTTTGGGAGTTTAAAAAGAGAAATGACTTTTTCCAACTGCTAATTGAGGAAGGATACAAATTTATATTTTAATTTAAAAAAATTATATTTTGGAGGATGTTCTAACGAAAAGTTTTCTCCTATACCTGTACTTCCAAAATTCCTATACCTGTACTTCCAAAACCTATACTTTCACCTAAAAGGATTAGTAAGTTAGGAAAATCATTATCAGTGACCGCATATGTTAATAGTTTCATTACCTTAGATGAGATGAAAATAGCCGAAATGTATTGGATTAAATATGTACAAAACATTTTTTACTTCGAAGAAATAAAGGCAATTAAAAGCAATAAAACAATAAGTGCCAAATCTCCGACACTAAAGTCAATGCCTTTTCTAGGTTCAGAGGGTATTTGCATGTCCAGTTTGTCACAAGAAAATTTATCCCGATCTACGCGAGGTTGCCGGAAACTCAAATTGAACACAAATTTCCTGTAAAGGGATATACATTCCTGGCTTGTGACAGAGATTTTGGTTTAGTGGAGAAACGGAAGCAGCGATGTAAGGCAGTAGTGTCCATGGATTTAGTACGGATCATGGCAACAGCAAAATGCGCCAATCCTTTTCTGATCATGTGATGGAGGTTTTCATGATAGGCGAATGACAGCGCACAATAACTTCAATACCATGAAGTTAAAAATCTTCGAAGCTGCCAAATTTAGATTAAACAGAGATGATTTTGGAAAGGTGGAAGGTCTTGTACAATCAAGTACTAAAGTTAACATTTTGAAACCTGGAAGGTCTCTTGCTGATTTTGGCGCGATTGATATGTAGGGACATCCTACAAGGAACGGATTGCCACCGCATAAAATATTGTACATTAGGGCAATATTGCCCTTTATTGACACCGCAGCCACTGAGTCCTTTTCACAACTGTGTGATCATACTAGTTAAGTTTACGTTTATAAGTTTGACATAAATAAATCAGACAAATTCATTTAACTATTTTGTTAATTTGTAGCATCTATGGAACCAACACAAAAATGCAAGTGACATTGCACATACAACGTTTTAACTTGCCCAACCAGTATGGCACTTACAACCTTCCTACTACATGTATTTTTTTCAAAAGTTATACAACCCATGTTTTCCTTGAGTTGTTTCTCATACCAGAAAGTATGAAGTGGTGTTATAATAAAAGGCAAGGGCCAGGTCAATTATTTTAATTGTCTTCAGTATATCTTTTTCTTCGTACTGAAAAACTGATAAAATGGCATTTATTACGTTTTGGAAAGGCAGGCGTCAAATATCGATTTATATTTGCTGAAATTGGCAGCCAAGGTAGAATCAGTGATGGTGTCGTTTTGAGGAAGGATATTTGAGAAAAAAATTGAATTTCCCTTCACCTTGCTCATAAAAAAATTCGTACTTATTAAGTACTAAAAATATGCATAGCTACTAAAATGAATAAAAATGTTGTGTGTGAATGGTTGTTTGAGAGTCGTATACTTGGAAAAGAAAGCTTTCCATAAACATGAATGCAAACGATATAGGCTTGAATATATCATTCGCTTCAGCACAACCTTTAATCGACGCCATTTGTTTTCTCCATTAAAGAATATTTGTTTCTTTCTAATTCAACAATATATTTTCCTGTACTTTCGCATAATCTGTGCCAAACATACGCTAATTTTTCTTTCCTTTTTTGATCCATGTGAGAGGGATCCCACAAACAAGGCCCCCCCTGATAAAGTTCCAGAAAGTGGACCGTAAAATCGTTACTGTACTCTATCCCTACTAGATACAATTAAAATAAGTAAATTTTAATTTAAATTTTTAATTAATTTAAATTTTTTATTTAAGTACTTTTTAATTAAGTACTCAAAATAATTAAATACACGTTTCATAATATGACAGTGTAAGCATGTATTGGTAGTGTCACAATCTCACGAGTGCACCATTTACACTCTCGGGAGATTCCCTACTTGCTATCTCGTCTCCTTTAACTCGTGCTAGAGACCGCTACTAACCCGAGCGCTCCAAGGCCGACGCGAGAAGGAAAACCAAGTACACTGTCGCTAGCATACAAATTTGTGGAATCTTTGCGCCGAGAATGGGACAAATTGTCGCCGAAAGACTGTGACCCATAGCGAATAATTTGAAGAAATGTCTGGGTCTTAGTATCAAAAGAGGTCACATTAAAAACAGCTAATTGTATTATTACTTGTGCCCGTATTATTATTAATCATTGCAGTTTTGTTAAACTTCTTTTGCTTAATAAACTTAAATTAAAAACTATTTGTCAAAGTTATTTTTTATCACTCAATATATTGTAATTATAAAATATTGATTATATTTTTATTGTAAATCTTTCAAATTCTTATTAATAATTTGCGTTTATGCATTTATATATAAATTGCACCCTTTCATAACATTCTAAATATTTAAGCTCAATAAGCAGAATCAAGATAACATACTTTGCAGAAATATTAACGGCTCAAAATATTGTAAACAAAAATGTTAACAAACATCCATTAACCGAAATCCAACATTGGTGTTTTTTACTCCGCACTAAGTAGAATATAACACATCCAGATAGTAAATAAAACTAATAAACTTACGGAATGCGTTTTAGTAATTCGTTGAGCATCTTCTAACCACCGTACGGCTTCCTTATAATCTCCCATTGCAGCATACGCTTTACCCAAACTAAGTTTATTTTCTTTCCAATTTGCTTCGCCCAGTTTTTCTGCTTTTAATAGATATTCTATCGCATCCTGATAGGTACTATTCAAAAATTCACCATCCAATGTTGATACGACTTTCCTTTCGTACCTTGTTTTAAGAATAAGATATAACACATATAGTACAAGATATAACAAATATAGTGCATTGTGATATCAACAGGTCTAGCGATTATTGACAACAATCACAGATTGATGGCAATAATCGCTAACAAAAAAAAAACAATCGATTATAATATTCACTATGACTTCCTAGTTTCACTAACTATTGGTCAAATGAGGCTACCAAAACTGCAATTACTCGCAATCGCGCTCAAATACTTACCTGTAAAATATAATTCAATAACCCAGGAAAAGATGCTAATGCTCCTATACCATACTACATTGATCAGTTGGTTGCTTAAGTAAACATTTCAAAAATGCAGTGACAACAGTGTATTCCAGAGCACTGATGAATCAATGGCCAAATTCAAAGGCAGAATAATAGTAAAACAATATTATTCTTTCAAATCCATCAATCACACAGAATCAAGACATGAGAACAAGCGTAATGCACAAAGTGACATGCGGCTGCATTCCGCTGCGTTCGTTTTTCGCAAGTTATACCATTATAAAATATTTTTTCTTTCAAACCAAGACTACGTTTCTGATAAAAAAAAATTTGATAACAAAAGCTAGGTCTCAACAAGTCCATTTAATAAGTTAATAACAAAATGTGTTTAGTTCTTGTGTAATTTTTATTTTTAATTCAAATGACAGCAAATAAAAACATTTAAAATCTCGTCATTTGAAACTGAATCGAAAAGCAAAATCTATGTAGAGCGTTATATTTGACGGAATTAAAGCGGTGCTTTTTTCTATATTGAACAAAACTGAAAACCGGAACAAATAAAAAATTACGATTTAAAGCCCTGTAGAAGACATTCTAACACTAGAAACAATGTTGATTTCCACAAATATAATAAATAAATTAACAACTTGCCATTTCAAAGATGCAATTTCCATTGCATATCTTCCCAATAAATGATACAACGTTGGATCAGATGGTTTTAATTCAAGCGCACGATTCAGATGTCGCTTAAATTCGGCACCATCGCGAATCTTATCCCCTAAACCACGATGATCGCTGCGCGATCCAATCAAAATCGCGTACCATTTATGAGCATCGCCGCAATCTGATCGTAACGTAAATGCTTGATTACACGCAATTAAACCTAAAAATAAAATTATAAAATTAATTTGTATATTCCGCGCGCTCTACGATCAACACAGTGTGAAGTAACGACTTATCGTCGAGTAGTACCCACATTCATTGTTCGATGGGAGTACGCTTAAAGCATTGGCAACTTCAACCTATCTGATTTTAGGCATAATACCGAATTAAATACAATTGAAATAATTTATTTAGTTCTTTTTTTTCGCTTTGTAGCGTGCACCTCCAAAGAATCTCAACTTCAGCACCTTTAAAGAGACGACGTCATACACGATATTTTTCATTGGGCAGATGTCACGTAACGACTCTCTAAACAATAGAGTAAGTCCTCACGTCATTGTCTGGTCGTGTGACCGAAATAAACTGAAAGTGCCCAGGATTACGGCCTTTTGCATCTGACTTGCTAATTCTTCAGCTTTGGCCTCGCAAGTCGATATGGTCTTAATATAGTTTATAAGGGAGGACCTGGCGCCTCCCATGACGCCAATCATGGGGACTACCAATTTGATGGAATGGTGTGGATATTGGATCCTTAGCTAGCATAGCAAATCCTGATATTTAGCCACTTTTCTCGTCCCTTGATTTCAATATTTTTATCAGCGGGGCTAGAAAATTCTATAAGCAACATCTCCCGCTTAGTGGAATTTAATAACACAATATCAGGTTTGTTTGCGGCTATTTGATGGGTTGTAGGAAAACCGTAGTTCCAAAAGATTATACCCGGGTCAACTACGGTCTCAATATCCTTAACGACGTAGGGTGCAACCTGGTCTTTATCTATAGCGTCTCTGGTTCAGACTTGCATGCTCGACAGTTCGTACCTGCCACCTCTACGGCCATTATATTCTTACGGTAGACAAGCGTGTTTATGACACCATCTTGGCATGCAATAATAAATCCCTCAGTTTCAGATCGCAGGCCAGCAGAACTTAAAAAGCCGAATATTAAATGTGGTGACAGCTCCAACTCGGCAATGACATTTTAAAATTGGCCATGGATAGATTTATCCCGATGAAATTCCTTGAATATTGCTAATTCTCATTTTCGAATTACCATTTTGGCAGCCTCAATATCTAACTCGATCATGTTCATTGCTTCACCACCATTGGCCCGCATATCTGTCGAGAACGATAGTCCAAGGGATTCGGGCGCCTTTCTTGCAGCCTTATATAGAAATGACCCAACATCCGCTAATTCATGCTCGTGCACAAATTTCATAAGTGGGTCATGTAGGTTGTTGATAACCCTGTTATCCATTCCAATTACCATATGGCCATGCATTGACTCAATACCCAGAAGACCTCGGCCACCTTCATTTCGCGGAAGGTAAACACGAGGCACGGAAGACCTAGGATGAATGCTCCGATTAATATGCATCACTTTCCTTGTAGATGGGTCAAGGATTTTCAGCTCGTCTTGCCGCCATTTTATAATACCAAAACTATATAATAGTATCGGAACAGCAAGCATATTTGTGGCGACAACTTTGTTGGCTCCGCTTAATTCAGAGCGCCAAATTTTATTAATGGTGTTTTTGTACTTGCTGGTGAGAGTTTCTTTGATGTTGGCTGCAACATGTATATGACTTTCACTCATACCAAGATACAGGTATCTCTGTATCTCTCATCAACCTTCGCTTTTCTTGTCAGCTGTATTTTTGCCTTTCAAAGCTCTATGTATATCATCAACTGTCATAGGCGGACCAGTATCCTGACTTTGGGCGTGACGTTCGCAAAAGGAATTAAACAACGTCATCGCATGACATCTCTACATGACATGGTACCATGTGTTCATATAGGTCTCTCCAGAAAGCTTCAACCTCCTGGTCAGAGGGTAGGCTTCCTGGATTTCTCATTTCTTGTTTCTAAAATAGCCTGGAGAGATTGTGACGGAAGGTAAAGTTGTCAATAATCAATTTTATTTTTCGACAGCTTCCTTTTGACTTGCAATTGCACACAAAGTTGGTCAATGTGCTTTTGTTTAATAGTTACTAAAATAATTTTATTGATTGTGTGATGTGCAGACCGGATCTTTTTTATGATCTTTCGAATTTTTTGAGTGTATTTCTCCCATTTCTCCCACTAGTTATATAATCCAACACACTTTGCAGTCTTGAAATTTCCTGTCAATTTGCTTAAATTTGTCCCTCCAGCTTCTTCCTCTTATTAAGCAATTGTTTCAAATTTGTGCCACTTTGACGCTTCCCTTCCGGAACTTATTCTAAAGTAGCATCGTATACATTTTTGTTTATGCTTAATAAGTCGGAATTAGGATGGATCTTCTTTTCTAACACACGGTTAACCCTGGTAATTTTTTATTTTTATTTTATTTTTCGCTTTGTAGCGTGTACCTCCAAAGAATCTCAACTTCAGCATCTTTAAAAGGACGTCATACACGAGATTGTTCTTTGGGCAGATGTCACGTAACGACTCTCTAAACAATAGAGTAAGTCCTTACGTCATAGTCGGGTCGTGTGACCGAAGTAAACTCAAAGTGCCCAGGAGTACGGCCTTTTGCATCTGATCTGCTAATTCTTCAGCTTTGGTTTCGCAAGTCGATATGATCTTAATATAGTTTATTAGGGAGGACCTGACGCTTCCCATGAACCGCCTGGGAACGCGTTCCAACAGTTCACCACTCGGTTCGAAATGAAGAACTTTCTTGGATTCTTTGTTCATTTTTCTGTCTGCAACTTGATTATGTTGCCACTTAGATGAGTGTTCGAGCTACGCATGAAAATGTCGGAAAGTTTGCAAGAGTAGTGTCCCGAGAGGATCTTATGTGTTTCGATGATATCGGCGGGAGATCTTCTGTTTGCATGTGTATCTAGGCCCAGACTTCTACGCCTATTTTCATTATTCAGATGACGAAGTGCCCTGATCTTAGTGATTCTTCGCTGTACTCTCGTCATTAATTGAGTGTCCTTCTTGAAGTGCGGATTCTACACTGATACAGCATGTTCAAGAGTAGGCCTTACATACATTTTATAAATGGTAACAATATTTGTTGTATTAATGTCAGAGAAGGATTTTTGGATTAGGTAATTTGTAGTGTTTTTTTACTACATTTGTTATTTGTTTCTCCCATTTCAGGTCGTCCGAAATTATGACTCCAAGGTCACACTATTCCCTTACTGTTTTTAGAGGTTGTCCATTTGGGTAGTATTGAACTTTTGGATTGTTTTTCCCCATGTGAAGGAGCACACATTTTGACACGTTTGGTGTTAAGAGCCATTGCTTCGTCCAGTTGTATATTTTGTTTAGATCCTCTTGGAGTATTATGTTCTGTGTGACTTGAGCAATTTTTAAGATGATTATATGAGGGAGTATATTGTCTGAACCAGCACTCAGGTCGTTTTTTAAACCGGAAATAGCTTTCCTCAGTTTTTCTTCGCTGATGTTTATACTGCTGAGTTCATTATTTTGATTACTTGCAGAGTTCGTAGGAATACTGGTAGTTTCTTTAATGAAAGCGGATTGTGAAACTGTTGTGCAAATTTATTTGCAACTTTTTCAGGTTCGGTTGTGACCTCTTCGCCGTCCTGAAGTGTAATAATGAGAGCTTTCGTTGTGAGCGACTTGGATATATAATTGTAAAAGGTCTTACCTCTTTTATTTATTATATGATTTTCGTAGTTTGCTCTGCTATTTCTTATTGTAGATATTATTTTAACTGTACCATGTTGTCGATATTTCTGTTCAACCAACGTTTGTCTATTTTTTTGTTTTTTTTTTATACGTAGTGGTACATATTTTTGAATAGATTCATTCAGAATTGTGTACAATGCTTTGGCATTGCGATTATCTTCTGTCAGCTTTCTCCATGAGCTTTTAATGAAAGATTCATAGATATGTAATCAGCTTTCTCATAGTTTGGATAATATATGTTCTTTGTTGGTTTGTGCGAAATAAGACACACTGGTGCGTTAATAATTATTGATGCGTGGTCACTCTTTCCTACTTATTTCTCAAAGCATACTCCTGAAATTATTTCTTCATTGGTAGTCAGAAATAAGTCAAGTATAGAGAGTGTGCTCCAGTTCTGTATCTAGTTTATTATCTGAATTAGGGCGGTGTTGTTATACAATTCCAGGAATATATCTGCACTTGGATTTAACTTGGTTAAGCAACCATTGTTCCAATCAATATCTGGTAGATTAAAGCCTCTAAATATCAACACGTTATCGGACCGGGATACTTCAGTTAGCATTTCACATAGATAAAATGTGTCACTCTGCGTGGCTGTAGGTGATCCATAAATGCATGGAACCGTAAACTGCAATTGTCCAATAATCAGTTTAAAAAAATATATTTAATACGGCCTTTCATGATCCTATTTTCCGTTTTGATTAAAGGTTTAACTTTAATTATTTTTCCACTTATATCGTTTTTAACAAATATGCAGGCACCAGCGCCATCCACGTTTGCCTACTCTGTATCATATCTGTATAGGCTGTATCCAGGTAAGGTTATAAGAGAATCTGGTATATCCTTATTTAACCACGATTAGTTTAGAAAAATAATGTGTGGCACGTGTGGCAGTCTTTTATTTCTATTTGAAATTCCGTAAACTTTGCTAAGAGTGATGATATGTTTGTGTAATGTAATTTTAGGTTGCTGAAAGGGTTTTTATGATGAAGGATTTTAAGTGGTTGTAAGGGATTTATTTAGATGCTTTATTTTTGGTGTTCTATTTGTCTATTTCTGGTTTCTTAATCTCTGAAAAAAATATCAAAATATCTTTATTGCAGTCTCCCAATTGTTGGGATTCCTCATTTCTCAGCATTGTCGAATGGTGCACCTACTTTGTAGCAGTTTGTTTCATATCTGTTTTCTATTTTCTCACAAGAGATATTCTTATGTGTTAAAATGCATTCTAAATGAATTTCCATTTCTTTACGCCCGAATCTTTTATCAACTCTTCCTATAAAAACCCATACATTTTTTGTTTGCCTGTAATTATTGAGCAATTCCAAATAAGGCTTTAGGCTTATGCTTTCTGTCTACTTTGCACTATTGTAAAACCATCATTTTCATATATATCTATTGCATTTGCTGTTGTTACACTAGTCTGCTCAGTTATACCCGCGTAGGTGGGTCTAACTATGCCTATCTGGGGTTTCCCGGTGTTGTTAGTTGTGTCTTGTATATTTTGCTGTAACTGATTTTTGTTGCAAATTTTCTTTTTGTGTTTTATTAATTACTTCATTTGTAATTCCTAGTGGTTCAGTATTATATACATCTACACTTTGACTTACAGAAGATTGGGTTTTAACATAATTTACGTATTTTTGGTACATACCTTCTGGACATCTTTTGAAATCTTTATTAAACGCGAACTGTAGCACATTTCCATGAGTTTGGAGAGCCTCATTTAACTGATTAACTCCTAATTTCTCCTCACGTATGGTTTTGCCTCTGTAACAAGTAGGTCCAACTTTTTTGTTGTTCCTGAATAATTTGTAGCAGTTGTTGAATTAGTTTATACTGGTTTGGATCTGTGCCCAAGTAATTAATTACCTCCTTTAAAGAGTTTTTGCTTAGAGCTTCATGCTTTTCGGCATTTGAGATAGAGGATCTGTTAAAATCTACCAAGCATTCCTTTTCAGTGTTTGCATCAACTGATAAGGGTATGATTTTAACCTCTTTTTCTGACTCATTGACTTTGTACACTTCCACTTACTTATTTCACTTTTTTAATTTTCACTAGTGTTTCCTCATTTACATTTTCGCATCGAATATGCGTTTTCTTTTGACACTCAGTACAATTAACTTATCATACTTCGTTAGGTTCTTTAGGCAGGTACTGCACGCGGTACAGGTACTTCCAGCTAACTTCTTTGGGCTGAAGTAAATAAGTGGCCGGCAAACAAAATTTAAGCTCCACGATGTCATAAAACTTTAAAAGAAAAATTTAAAAAGATAATAGCTGAAGAATGGAGAAAAGTATATAATCATTCCGATAATATTAGTATTAGTAGTTTTGATGACTCTTGAAAATTAATATGAATATCGATCTCTTGAAAAATCACCGCACCCGGAGGTCGAATATGGGACGTTCTGATTGCCGGTCAAATGCTCTACCTACTCAGCTAGCGGGGTGATCATTTCAGAACACAGATACTCTTAATATGTGCTTTCCACTGTAGAACTAGTATACAATATGTAACTATTTTATTTAAACAGAACTTTTATGGCTAACGAATTCAACATCAAAACATGGTTTTCGCTTCATGCGACAGGTAGCGGAACTTATACTGTTTTGGTGTTATTTTTCCACTAATATATTAATTTTCATGTTCTTGTCCTATAGAGGCTCGTATAAATGAATTATTCCTGTTTTCATGATTGTTAAGGTCACACGGTGTGTAATTTATGACTTCCTGAAAATTAATATGAATATCTGTGACTTGAAAAAAATCACCTCAACCGAGAGTCGAACCCGGGTACGGAGACTTTTTCAAGAGACAGATATTCATATTAATTTTCAACCCATATTAAAAGTATCTGTGTTCATCTGAACTCATCACCCTGCGAGCTCATAGGTAGAGCATACCCCGTCAATCAGAAAGTCCCGGGTTCGACCCCCGGCTGCGGTAATTTTTGCAAGACACAGCTATTCATATTAATTTTCATGAAGTCATCAATTACACACCGACTGACTTTAAAACTCATGAAAACACGTATCATTAGTAGTTTTATTGCAGAGTCGGCAACAAAGTTGATGGGAGCTGCAATATTCTTTTAAGTACGACCTTCACTATATACTGTGCAGTCCGTTCTTAAACTTATTTTTCGATGTGGCATTAACAACATCTTCTGGCAAGGAGTTCCATTGTGTTCTATTCCATTAGTGATAAAGTGACTTCTTGGATTACATCCGCAAAGTTCAGTTCTTAGTTTGAGGCTGTGGCCACGCAAGTGTATGTTTATGTATTTGCTAAATATGCATTCTCAGTTACACCTGCAATAACCGTTTAATATCTTATTGGTTTAGATCTCCTCGAGTTCTCCGTTCTACTAGAGACATAAGCTTCAAGAACGCTAATCTCTCTTCATTATATAGATTCCTAATATCACTCCGTATTTTGGTGGCTCTTCTCTGTACACGTTCTATGTTTCAGAGTTTCTATGTCTTTCATAAAGTATGGATTCCAGATCACGTGATCATATTCCAATATAGGATCAATATATGATTTGTAAAATTCTAATATATGATTTGTAAATAATCAAAAAAGCATTAGATGTTATATTGGGACATGTTTTCTTTGTTATGTATATTAAAGAATTAGCATTCTTCATTACACTATTTATATGCTCGTCCGATTGTGCTTATTGTAATGCCATGATCTCTTTGCGATTCTACCGCTCTCATTGGTTCACCAGCATGTTTCGAACATTTTTCGGGTTAAATGCACGCATTTGTGCAGGACCTTACCAATATTTAATGGCAAGAGCCAAAGTTGTGTCCAATCGTAAATTTTGTCACTAACGTAGCATAGAAAGAGCAGAGGTCCAAAAACGCATCCCAGCGGTACACCGCTAAGGGTGTAGTGTTCTATAGATTAACTGCCCTCGACACGAACTAGGTAACTTCGATCTGTTAAGAAACTTCGGATCCATTTGAGAAGATTACCTCTGATACCCATTGCAACTAGCTTATACAGTAATCGTTCCGTCGCTACTTTTTCGAAATCCAGATACATGATGTCCAATGACTCACCTTTATCAAATTACTCGTATAGTGCTAAAAGCAAATTACTTGTGACAGATCGCCCAGTGAGAAATCCCTGTTGCGATTGTACAAGTGCGCCGTTTTCAAGTAAAAATGTAGTGATGCCTTCCGCTATTATTTTCTCAATATATTTACAGAGTTGCTATTGATATGGCACATCAATATACGAAAGGGAACATTTATTGGACAAGGTTTCCGAATCTGAAACCAGGGATTCTGATGAATATAATTCTTCAAGAGAAGAATCTAGTGGACAATGATTCCACAGGAGTATGAGTTTTTGTTTGTAAATTTGGAAATAGTGCTTTAAATCTAGGAAATAGTGAGTAAAAAGTATTTTTTGTGTCATTGTGGATGGTTTAAATTTGCCCATATGGTTCAAATAAAAAAAATTGAATAAAAGAGGTATTAAGTTTGAATTAAAAAAAATCTATATTAAAAAATGTTTTTAACAACAAATATTGTGGTACGATTAATAGTGTATTAGTTCGGTTAGATTTTGATAACCGTAATATGTTGATCTTAGGGCGTGTGGACTATACACAGATTTTCCTCATTTTTATTGTAGTACACATAAGAGAGAACAATTGTCATTCAATTAATTTGAATGATAAAGTAGCTTAGCCTTTTATAATCCGAATACTCATAGTAACATAACATCACCTGGAATTCGAGTTCCATCGAATGGAATATGCGAAAGTAATTTCATTTTTCATTATGATTATCACATTTTAAATATACCGTGAAACCTCGGTTCACGACTGCCTTTGTTCACGACCAACTCTGTAACGACCAGCTTAGGCGACGAAATATGGAAGACGAAAGAAGACGTTGCGGTTGATCACGAGAGTGGGTGATAAAGATGAAAAACTCACCATAGAGAAGCTGTTGAATTGCAGAAAACATAAAGAATAGTCGTTAGAGTTATAGAGGATGATACTATTGCTAGTGCTATGCTAGAAGACATGTGTATTAAGTGAGATGAATTGCAGAAATTTGTTATGAAGCACCACCGTAACAAAGTTATAGTCAATAGGGCAATTAATCTTTTCAACGAAAATCCTATATCGTACTTAAGAAAAATCCTGCAACATACAAAAAGGCAAATTTACTTAGATCGATTTCTTGTGCGTCAAGTAGACGAGAAATCGGTAGATGAACCACCTAAAAAGTCACAGAAAAGCATAAAATCAGACTAATCTGCTGTATTTGTCGATAAGAGTTCATCTTTAGATCAATAGCCTCCGTTTCCTCGACAGTTAGTACAACAATAAATGTAATTTACTTAAACTATTTTATTATGAACCATATCACCTTGATCAAAAAGTTTCAGGAAAATATTCAGAAAATTAAAAATACAAGTGTATTCATCAAAAACGATCTTGTCTCCTTCAAAGTACTCTCCATCGACTGCAACGCACTTATGCCAACGCTTGATCCAATCTGCGAAAGAGTTTTGATATTCGGTCTTCGCAGCCTTCGATTTTTTCATTATCCTCTTAAGTGCTAAAACTCGTTCCTCGGAACAGGTTTATAAGTCGGCCAAACAGGAAGTCGCATATCAGGCGAATTAGGTGATTGTCGGATGGTATTTGTTCCGTTCTTGGCCAAAAAGTTGCTGATAACGGCGACATTGTGCGTTATCGTGGTGCAAAATCTACGAGTTGTTTGCCTACAAATGCGGTCATTTTTGGTGAATTGCTTCACGCAAACATCTCATAACTCCTAAACAATACTCCTTATTAACTCCAATACTCATTATTCTGTTACATGAGGTTACTTTCATAAGGGAATTTTAAATAAAAGAATGATGAAATGCATGAAAGGGAACAATAAAGTTGGTAAAACACAGAATGGACACATGAAAAAGGAGTGATGAATAAGATGGATAGCATGAAGTTTGGCAAGGAAAGAAGCTATATTTAACTTTTTTTTAATTAAAGACAGCATTTAATAAAGCATCATTCACAGGGAAATTTTATGGAGAATTTGAGAGAATTAGGTATGCCTGTAAAATTAATTAGTATTGTGAGAGGGTCACATAAGGGAACAAAAGTGAGAGCAAGATGGGTAAGAATATGTGTGATTGGTTCGATATAGAAAATGGAGTAAGACATGAGTGTCCTCTAAGTGGGACGTCATTCATTATATATTTATCCGATTTAGAAGAAGTTGAGGTGGCGGACAGGCTGGTGCTGGAGTGAAAAAAAGTGATAAGAAAAGAAATGGTAATTAGGATATGCGGATAATATTGTATGCATAGCGGGGACGAAAAGAAGAGATGAGTTATATGATTGAAAGAGTGAGCAAGTGTCTGAGCAAAAGAAAGCTGAAAGTGTCTGTACAAAAAACAAGGGTAATGGTATACAAAAAAAGAGAATTTTTTTTTCTTAGATGGTAAGGAAATAGAGAGTTTAAAACATTTCAAATACTTAGGATATATGTGGAGCTACAATGGAACATGGATTGCGGTGAATAAAACGAAAGTAGCTAGGGAGAGGTTAAGATGTGTGTGGACTATAAAGTTTAAAGATTCAATAAAGACGAGGTTAATGATGCGGTGGATGTGTTAGAAGTATTTTGTTATATTGGGCTGAAGTGTGGGGTGAAAAAGAGAGGGTGGAAATTAAGGGAGTTCTTGTGGGTATGCTAAAAAGAATATAAAGGGTTGAAAGATCAGCGGCGGGACAAATAGTAAGGAATAAATGTTGGCAATATAAATGTTGGAATCAGACAATGATGAAAGTTGTAAGATATGAAAGAAATATAATGAGGGATGAAAGTGATTGTAAAGACAGTGTTTTGGAAAATTTGGGAAGATGGAAAAAAGGGGTGAACGTAAGTTAGTGGAAAAGGGACAAAAAGGGTACATAAGAAAGGAAAGGTGGTTTGAGAAAATGTGGGATGCAGAAGAGTATGAATGAAGTAAAACTGAGAGTGAATGATACAAAAATGCAGGAAAGATGGTGAATTAAAGAGCAGATACAATAGAAGATACAAACATATCGTAAATAGGGATACCAGAGTACATGATGACCGAGGTGCGGGAGCGAAGAAAGAAGGGATAGGTTCTGGATTAAAATAGAGGATAGGATGTGACGAATATGTGGTACATGTGAAGAAAATTGGGCGCATTGGTTAAATGAATGTATAGGAATTGAATAGAGTGATAAAGAAAAAGGGTTCTCTAGAAATGTAGGTATGTGCTTAGGAGGGGGAACGAAAAGTACTCCCATCATGGAAAAACTAATAAAATACAGAGGAAGGAAAATGTAGTGGGAGGGATACAAGCAATGAATACAGGAGGGATAGAAGCAACATGTGATAATTGGTGTATTAGAAAGAAAAAATATGAAGAAAGGGAAAAGAAAGGCTACAGAGTTAGCGAAATGATGGTTATACGACATAAACATATGTATAAACATATGTAGGAGAGATGAGGGGAGCATTGGGTGATTTCATGTACCGAAATATATTGGAATGATGAAGAAAGAAGTTTGGCAGGGAATGTAAAAGTGTGTTAGGAAGAAGGAATAAAACATTTAGGGATAATTGAAAGAATTATTAAAGAGAGAAAGAAAAGAGAAGGGCATTGAGGGGACAAAATAAAGTAAGCGCGAAGGTTACTTATTCTTTCCTGAAGAGGAAAAGGGTTAGAATGGCTGTTTTTTTTTTGGTGTGACTTCTACTTTGTAACTTTAATTTAAAGCATTTGGATTTAATTGTATTTGAGGAAGTTCAGTTTGAATGAATTACAATTTATTGTGATATGTTGTAAGTTTTTATGCCAATAAAAGTTTGTTGATTTGATATAAAATATCAAGCAAGTCCTTTGCTCAATATTTTTTTTCATTTTGAAAATCACAAGACATGTTTGAGTGGTAACAAAAGAAGTAGATGTGAAAAGAATAGTTTACAAATCGCACTCATACATGACCTCATAACAAGATGTAGCAAAATGGCAGCACCATGGCAACTTTCAGGTGCTGCCATCTCATATTTTAAATTTTAGTAAAAATAATGGAATCGTTTAGGATCATCAGAAAGAATCTAGAGAAAAATTATTCAAGAGGAAGGATCGCGAAAATCAAGAGGAAGGATTATCAATAGTATCAAAGCATTGAAATAATGGTTAATCCACCCATGAATTCCAAACCTCTTACCTAATGAAATTTTGTTATTTCCGACGCTAAGTTACTTTTGACATCCATAAAATATGAAGAAAAAAACTAGGAACTGCAATTCAAAATTTATTGCTTTTATTACAATTTTCCCATTTTTTAATAATGTTAGAATTCTATGGATCAGTAAAAAGAAAACAAAGCTTGCAGCATACGTGATTCCTTCACTACATCCGCCTCTGGATATAATGGTACTGAACAGAAGTGTCCTTAAAGTGAATAAAAAAAAAACAAAAAGCGTTGAGGAAGACAATTAAAGTGGTACTTAGTTTAAAAAACACAAGCATACACGGAGATTTTTTTTTTAAACAAATTGATATTAAAATAAATCTTAAAAATTATTTACCTTTTTCAATATTATCTAATTTTTTCGTTATTTCTTCGGATTCTAACTCCATATACAATTTATGATGGGCTTTGCCAATACGCCATAGAAGTTCAGGATTTTCCGGATTCTTGATGCACAATTCGTTCAATGTTTCTAGAGCTATCATAACCAATTTTTCCTCACCTGTATCCAATTTTTCATCAACATCTGATAATAACTACAATAGAAAATTTAATAATATCATACATTTTTGTAGAATATCAAACATTTTAGGAGTGAGGAATCAGGACTGGATGAGAAAGAAAGGGTGACGGGAGAAGAGGAAGGTGTAGAAGATGAAGAGAATGTAAAAGAGGAGATAAGAAACGTAAAAAAAGAGAAGTGAGGCTGGACCAGATGGGGTGCCGATAGAGGTATGAGGGTGTTTGAGTGATAGTAATATAAGAGCTTTAGCAAGGTGTATGATGCAGTATGAATGTGTACAAGTAGAATTCCGAGATAATGAATTCCGAGATAAAGAAAGGAGAAAATGGTATAAGTATAAGTAATGGAATATATAGAATGAATGGAATATATAGGTTTGCTAAGATAGTAAATAAATGGCTGGAGAAGGAAGTGAGAAAAAGGAAAATATTATCAAATACGCAGACCGGATTTACTAAGGGAAGAGGGTCAACGAATAACATTTGAACAATAAATAATTTGATGCAGCAAAAATTAGTGAAGGGAGAAAATTATATTTGTTGTCTCTTGGTTTCAAGTCTGCATTTGATAAGATAAATGAGGAAAGAGAATGTATATCAAAGAGGTTGATTAGTTATTATAAGTGGAATGTATAGAGGATCTAAAATAAGAGTTGTTAAAAACGTGTTGGGGTGATTTGGTGTAAAGAGGAGTGTTAGGCAAGGATGTCCACTGAGTGTTTATTTAATATCTAAATAGCACAGCTGGAGAATGTATTAAGGAAGGGACATGCAGTAGGTGTGATTGAAGGAAAGAAGAAGATATGGTCATTAAGTTATGCAGACGATATTGTATGCATGCCGAATAAACGGGAGGAGATAATAGAAGGGATACAGACGGTAAATAAATATATGTGTAAGAGAGGCTTCGATATGAATGTTAAAAAAACAAAAATAATGGTGAACAAGGATGAGCTTTATAAAGGCTTGTTTACACTCGTTAACTCGATGACACAGTTTTTTAAAGTTGGGTTTATCATATTTACTAAAATAGTGGTCTTGTGGAGTAACTAAATTTAGAGCAGCGGGTGCTAAATTGAAACGCACAGTAACTTCTCAATAAGAAATCTCGTTTATTGATAAAGCTAACCAGTCATAACACATAATTATATACACATAAACACATAATTATATATGAAATTATATCGTACGTAATTGTAAATATTAAATAATAAATTGTCCGCCTACGAAAATGATTTAGAACTGTCTAAGATCTTTCGTGGTACCATATTAACTGTACCAAACTTGTGAAACCAAATATGATCTCTTACACAAAGCCAACGACACACTTCAATGGCTATGCAAAGAGACAAGAAAATACTAGATATGGAAAATTAACAAAACAACAAAAGCAGATACAATAGACCTAATTTCTGAAGACAAAATTAATTCCATATCAAATAAAATTAACCAAATTGAAAAAGGAATACAATGCAATCGACATAACCTACATAAAATATCAAACAAAGAAGATGCCAAAGAAATAGATACAAATAGTTCACAGAATCTCCAAACTTTAGGTACGCCAGTATATCCTAGCAACGCAAATACAACTAAAGGCACAAATAGCATAATGAACACTACAACTTATGGTATAATTATAAAACGCACAAACAACCTACTCTCGCGGGAGCCTGTAACCCCTAGAGAGCGCGTCCCCAGGTGGCGGATAGGGGAAAGCCCTCAGCAGTTACGACTGGCGGGTAGGTGGGAAATAAAATACCACCCGCGGACCAACAGGTTGGGCAGATTGGGTTCATAAGCTGTAGGGAAAGCAACCAGTCTAGGAGAAGGAAGACTTCAAAAATAAAACCCTGGCCCTCCAAGTCGGAGGTTGAGTCATCGGGCTAACTCCTCGGTACTCGGAAAAATTG
>WYDF02225316.1:0-21125 GCA_009867245.2 Adranes taylori
AGCTTCAAACAAGCTCAGAACTTGTTGCACTAGTTATTATAAAAATGTTTAAATTATTGCAAATATAAAGTTGTATATATAACTATTAATTAATCTTAATTCTAAGATAAATCCTGGTAAATAATACGATCTTTTCTTTACAGCTTTACTAGTAAGATTTTTAACGAGACGTTATATTGGTGAATACGACCATCAATCAGGTAATGTTTGTTTTTATTAAATTACTATACGATTTATTAACCCAAGAGGGTAGTAATAAATTAAAATTCATTTTAAATATTTGGAATACCTACTATATATCTAAATTAAAAAATTTTATTTTAATTTTTCATTTACCAATATTTGTATTTAGTATACGTGTAAGGATATGAGAGACTCGTCTTTTGAGAAATAATATTTTTTTATTTTTAATATTGTAATTGGGAAGCATCTTTTAGACACATCTCAGCCAAACACGTGAGAAATGACTATCTCGTATCCTCATCAACTTCTGCACCACTCAAAATGATATTTGTTTTGTCGGTGCATTATATTTAGGGGCAATAGGTAACACAAGTTTTTTTACTTTTGCACCCAAAATGGCGGAAATCCACTAACTGAAACTCTATTAACATTTCTACAAAAAATAAAATAAAAGTTTATAAGAGAGACGGCCCTCATCATTTCTCTATTTTTTTTAATTATGTTACTATGTTATGACTCATTGGAAACCAAAGAGAAGCGCCAGCGCCTTTGAATATTGTTAGGTCCCATTATTTATAGTACTGCGTGGGGATTTGTAAACAGATTTTCGAAAGGTATTTAAATTTATCGGGGTTAAATTGAAGAAAGAAATTAATATCAAAAATAGCGATTAGATATATTTGTTCTCTAATCAATTTATTTCCTAAAATCAAGTTCTCGAAATCTCCTGTTATAACCTAGCCAAGACTGCCGGCCTCAACGAGCCCCCACATTAGAGCTGCAATATTTTACATGTCAAGAGATCTATAAGACGTGCTTTTGCATTTAATAAATGTTGTTATCAGTAGCGGGCCCACATTATAATTTTCAGAAGGGTTTAAACTAATAATTTCATTTAGGAATTCAGTTTTAACAAACATTTTACATTTCATGAGATTTATAAGACTGTGTTTTTGCAATTTAATAAATGCTATTATCAATGCGGGTCCACAATGTTGTTCTCAGACCGTAAACATCTTCCTCTTAGAATGGAATGCAGATGCTTGCTGTTGAACTCTTACTTTCGGATTCTAAAAATTAATAAGTTTTTCTCGAATGCAATGAAACTTTACTGCAGTTTGAATTTATTGTAACTGAGTTAACCTGCCAGGACCCAGATTATATTTAATTCAACTCATTACATTTTCGGTACGTCACATAGCAATATATTATGTTGCATGTAACATTTTGCAAATGATTGACGGATTCTCAATTAGCAAAAACCTCTGTCGAAGACCTCTGTCGGAAATTAGAGATACTTTATTATATTAACTTCTTTTTGTACTTACAATGTTATTAAACCAGCTACGCAAACAGTTTGTTTAAATTAATTTAAAATTCTTTATATGTTACTTAAATTTGTAAAAAGTCAATCTTTAAATATTCTTTCCGAAGTAGTTGTTTTAGTGTAGTTGATTCTATAAAAAAGTTTATTTAAGAAATATTATTATTACAAAGCAATATATCTTAACCAATATTTTGGATATTTATTTCATTTCCGCATACAGAAATTATCTTTATGGATTAAATACATTGTATAACAACATTTACATCTTGATGTTTTCAGATAATCGATATAAGCATGAAGTTTTAATAGACAATGATCCTGTTTTATTTGAAATCTTGGACACATGCCCAAAGGTAATAATTTTTCACTCGTTTATTTTATTCTTATAACATAAACTTAACTATAAATTAGTCAGACTATTAAAATTGAAATGATTAACTGATACATAAATTATTTGTTTTTGTTGGTATTACATAATTTTAATAAATGGTATAAAAGCAAATATAATTTAAAATTTTATAAAGTCATAAGAAAGAATGAGCCATAAGAATGTTAAATAAAGAATGTATGTAGTATTTATTCTCTCGCAGTAAGACGAATTATTTAATTGATGGAGGCAATTTCGAAAATTGCAAACAATAAGAAAATTGTAAGAATTAATCTTTCAAAAATTGAGGCAAGGTGGACACGTGTTTCTTGCATAGCATTATAACTGTTATTAACACCTTCTCTTTTTACAAATAGAGCAAGACATCACTGCGTTGGGTTACGAATCTGATACTCAATCAGAACGCTACAAGCCTCTGAAAATCTAATTCTTACAATTTACCTCTTGAACGCAATATGTATGAGAATTTGCATATACATATTAAGATGTTATATATTTATTTAGTCCCTGATATTGCATTTGGAATAATGCAATGTATCATTTGTGTTTAACATGTTTGGACGAAATTGCACCTTTTTAGTTTGAAATGGACTATAAAGTGTTTATAACTAACCAATGAAGCAAGAGGCTTTAACAATCAAAATTCGCCTAGTATTCACTTCTATTGGGTTCTTTTTCTGGGAACCGCCGGATCGCCTTCGAATGGACAAAGTTATTTATGTAGTGATCTTAATTGAAAGCAGGCTGTAACATGTGACACACAAATGATACATTGCATTATTCCAAATGCAATATCAGCAAATCAATAAATATATAACATCTTAATATATGTACATTCTCAAACATATTGCGTTCAAAAGGTCAATTGTAAGAATTAAACTTTCAGAGGCTTGTAGCGTACTGATTGTGTGTCGGATTCGTAAGCCGATGCAGTGAGGCCTTGCGCCTATATTTGGAAAAAGAGAATGTGTTGATAACAGCTATAAACCTATACAAGAAACACGTGTCCACCTTGCCTCAATTTTTGAAAGATTAATTCTTACAATTTCCTTATCGTTTACAATTCTCGAAATTAGCCTACATTTATTACATCAGAAATGTATTTTATTGGCAAAATATATTTAAAATCCTGTTAAATTATTATAAACGTACCATTTTATTTTTTTGTAGTGTAGACTGTTGATTCTCAAAGTTCACATTAGGAGAGTTCGTAACTTTTTTACGCAAAATGAGTTCTACCTGAATACTCTGACATAATAAATTTTGGCAAAACAATATTTGGCAAATAGTTTCAATTTACTGCTTCACCTTTACATAAAGTATCAAAATACTACTTTGATTCTTGTACAATTTCAATGCGTAGTCTTGCTTTCGCTTTCTCTTGAGACTCTCTTGGGATTCACCATAACACACCGGTGACAACATTCAATGGATAGTGTAGCAGCAAACCCACCGTTATAATAAATGTCTGAATCCTAGAGGTGATTTTGTCGAAAAGTCTTGATTGTATTTAATGTTGTGTAATAGAACAATCTTGTTTTTTGTTTTTTGCACTTGCCTTTTGTTTTCGGAGGGTCACTTTTATAGTTTTTATTTGTCTTGGAATAATGATAATGTCTTAGACGATAGTTTAGCAATCAATAGCAAAAGGATGTATTTACAGCCTAGAATTTTTTAATATAAAAAATAATATTGTAACGCTAGAAATTGTCGTCACATTAAAAAAGTTTTACTGTACACAGTTTTATAAAATTAATATTCAAGTGTCATTACAATTAATCCAAGCTGGTTGGTTACGGAAAGATTTGGCACGCTAAGTATTCTCACGAGCATACAAAATTACGGCCAACTTGTTAAAAGTTATGGGAAACATGAGTATCAATTAACTTCCTTCAAAACAGGAAACATTAGGTAAGATAGTAATAACCTGACACTTACATTAAAATCCAAAATATAGTGTTTCTGTGGGAATCAAAATAAATGCGATTTTGTCTAAGCGACGGAAAATGTATCGGTTGACGACATACAAATTTTACGTAGCAGAAGGATCCTCACAATTGACTAACGGGCTAGCGTTAGTGGTGTGTGAAGACTATGTTCTTATCAATAAAAATCAATGTGATTGGCAGTCGATGCGTGTATGAGATAGCACGATACACAGAGGTACATGCAGGCATAACGGCGGAAGTCGACGTCATTAGTTAAACATCAATTATGACCGCCGTAAATAGGTAAAGAGATAGTTAGTGAAACTATAGTAACTATGCCAAAAAGTAAAGGAGTGGGACCAAATGGTCAAAGGGGGCCAAAATCTGTTAGTGGTAGAAAACTAGCTATTATATTATCATGCAAAGTGTTTGGAGCAGTTGCGGTTCGAGTAAAACCAATTTTTATCTAGGCAAAACCCCTGTCCGTCGCCGGTCTCATTTTAGTAATAAAATAGAATATTAATTTGATAGATCACATAAAGACTGAGAATCATTTTTGCGGTGAAATAAAATGATTAAACTAATAATTGATAAAGACTTTGCCCATACATTACAATAAACCCTTAAGAGCTAAGAACTGTTTTAGCTCACAGCTCTGATCAAATCACCACGTTAAAATAAACTCAGTTCGTGTCCAGAACTACTAGGGTTCCAGATCGACATTATGTCTTCGACAATATAACTGTTTGGTTAATTTATATTTATTTATGTATATGTATTCGAGCTAAGTGGTGATCTTATTTATTTGATTACGCTAATATACTTAATTTATGTCATTTTTTCTGTATTACTTCTGGACTCAGTATTTTATGTAGTGAGTGAACATTAACCAATGAACGCTTCATGTTTGTCGCTACGAGTTTACTTATCATGTTTTTTTGTACTTATTGTTAAATCATTGCTGAAGTTTACAATATCCTAACGTTAAACTTACATCTGTGTTATTTATTCACGCCTGCCCCAATAAGAATAGTGCTCCATAATTTTAGAATAAATCTTACTGTTGGTACCGAGCATAAGTCATAGCTAAGCCCCAAGTCGGACCAATTCACGACTACCGGTCCCAAGGTATTTGTGTTATATAATCCAGTAGTTTTAATTGATTCAGTAACTTCGTTCACGGGTCGAAAATATACGTGACAATATTTAAGAACCAAAATGTGAGGATTGCGTTCAGCGGGCATGGGCCCATTGTGCAGAATGGGCAGAAAAATATATAGGTAATGTTAATCTCACTGATTAATTGCACGCAAGACACTTTTTTATCCAGGACCATTGCGCGCAAACTATAAAGTGCAGATTATCTACAGCTTATTTTAAAATAATAAATAAATGTATTGCATAAAATAAGAAGGCCTACAATACAACAAACATATTTTATTTTTATCTTACGTACTGATATCAAACATTAGTACTGATATTACGTACTGCTATTAGTAGATTTTAATACATTCAAATCTACTAATATTTTCGGGAGGTGCTGGAAAGGAACTGCCAAGGGATTTTAGTTGGAAAATACACGCAGCAAAGCGAAAATATAATAAAGGCAGAGCAAGCGGAGGGATTATTACTGGTGTGCATAAAAAAATAAAGGAAGTAAATATTGTAATTGAGATTTGGAGCTTGTAGGAAGAAGAACGATGGTCACAACGGGTTTTGTAAACAGGAATGGAACAACTTTAGTAGAAAGGCCACCGAAATTATAAGAATATAAGAAAGTAAATGGGACTTGTTAGTAATATTGGAAGACCAAAATGTGAGGATTTAAGAGACTGGAGGGAGATATATAAAAGAAGAGGCAGGCGATGTATAAGAAATAAAGTAATGAATATGGAGTAATGAGATTGAAGTAATGAGAAGAGGAATGAAAAATGTAGAAATTGGTAGACAGTAGACAGAAGATAGAAAAATGTAGAAAGTGGTAGTTGGGGAGAAAATAGGAAGACAGTGTTTGAGAGGTCGCTAACACTATCTGCTAAATAGAGAATGGTCGCTGAATGGAAGACATGGTCGCCAAATAGAGAATGGGAAAAAATTATGGCAGTAACGGAAGTGATTCATGAGACATTAGAGAGAATGAAAGACATAGAGAGACAGGAAAATGATGAAAACCTAATAAAAACTAAGAAATAGTAGGTTTAATTGCAAGTATAAGTGGATAAGAGTAGAAGACGGAATGCCAGTAGAAAAAGTAGAAAATGAGGATGATTGCAACGAATAGTTATGGATGTGAAGAGTGTGGAAATAGATATTGGATGAAGGAGGAAGAGAGGCTGTGTAGGATTTGTGGTAGAGAAACGGAAAGGTCGAACAATAGGGTGAAAGAGTGCGAAAGAATGGAATAGAGTGAAAATGAGAGGAGTTTAGGGGAGAACTGGAGACGATGACTGGGACAGGAAGGCACGGGACTGTAGATAATGAAAGAACTTAAGGACGGATGAGGAATTAAGGAGGAATTAAGAGGGATGGATGAGATTTTTAAGAGAATGAGACATGGAGCAAAAATAAGAGTGAGGAAAGAAAAAGAAAGAGGGTGGGATTGAATGGTGAATATGGTATTAGAGGATGGAATAGAGATAGCAGAAAGTGGCTGTGTGAGAGACAGGTCCTAGGAGAAGGGGTTGAGAGGAGAGAAAGAGGAGGAAGGCGAGAAAGTTAGAAGAATGTAAGAAGATAAGGATAGGAAAGGATATATTGGGATAATATTAGCCTTCCAATCTTCCATGGGAACAGGATAAAATATAATTATAGATTATAAAATTGTAGTTTAGTAGTTTTTAGCGATTGTTATATAATCTGTAGTCTTGTTTTTTATGTATTCTTATACTATATTTATGCCACAAAAGGTTACATCTGTCTATCTATTAACTTTTTTATATTTATATAAATCGAGTAAATTATTATTGTTGGCGTTTTTTATAACTAATATTTTATAAACTATAGGCAGCTTAATACTATTTATTTTTATGTAGGAGTTTAATCACATAAAGTTGTAGTTCGTCCATCACTATTAGAGGAAGGGACCCATACCTTTTGTTGAAAATACCTAAAACCGTCTCTTGATCTCTAGGAATTTAAAAAGTGTTTTGTTTATTTAAAACTTTAGTCTGCATTTATTTGAGAATTCTTAGGAGTCGTTAACACAGTATTTGCGCACAATTGACCAGTAACCTTTTTGAAGATTTGATGTGTAGAAGGTACTAAACTGACCGCTGCGCGCAATTGAGTTCAGCATATTAAAAAACTGCAAGTTTGACAATTCGGAATGCTCAAATACGCATTCTGGATTTGGATCCAGTATAACCTCGTATTTACTCATATACACTTTTTCAGAACGAAAAAAGTTTATTTCTTGAAAATAAAATAGCTTAGATAATATTAATTTAGAATGATGAAAAATGTTGCATGTTTGTAAAAAAATTCTTTTATAATCAATTGGAAAATTTATATGACACACTTAAATTTGAATATTTTGTAAATACGATTTATAAATTATAATTAATGGAGAAACGCTTTCCCTTTACAAAAAAAAACTGCCAATTGGTCAGTTCGGAGAGTTTCGAAACCAATACAATCCTGTTTTTACTCATATATATTTTATCAAAGAAAAAAGTTAATTTTTCGAAAATAAAAAACTTATCTACTAATTTAGCTAGAGCAAACGTTTCATAATTGGAAAAATTTATGGCACTCACAGTTAAAGTTAAAATGATAAGCTAAATGTCATAAATCTTGAGGAAATATTGGGGTTCAGCGTATAAAAAACCAACAGTTTATCAGTTCGGCACGTTCCGGATCCAATACAACTCCGTTTTTACTCATACAAATTTTTCAAAAATAAAAAAGTTTATTTTTAGAAAATAAAAAAGATTAGTTAGAATCTACTAATTTAGTCTGCACAATTCATGTTTTAAAAAATTACTTTTATAACCAATTGGGAAAATGTATGGCACTCACATTTAAAGTTGAAATTATGTAAATACGATTTATAAATTATTATTCGTAAATGTAGAGGAACGCGTTCCGTTTACAAAAAAGACAGGTAATTTATCAATTGGAGCGCTCCGGATCCACTTCAATTCCGTTTTTATTCATATAAACTTCTTCAAATATAAAAAAAGTTAATTTTCCGAAATTAAAAAAGATTAATTAGTAACTGCTAATTTAGCTTGAATAGAATTTTCACATTAAAAAAATACTTTTATAATTAGTAGGAAAAATTTATAGCACTCACAAAGTTGACTTGTTTGTAAATACAATTTACAAATTATAATTCATAAATGTAGAGGAACACGTGTCGTCTGTAAAAAAATATTAGTTTGTGAGTTCGGTTGATTCCAGATCTAATACAACGCATGTTCAACCGAGGTGAACATGGAAAAGATTCCATCAAATTTCAATAATTCAAATTTGATTAAAATATATTAATTTTCTTTTATATTGGAAATTTAACAAAATTGATTATTATTATTTCCAAATATAGGCAAGTAAATTTAATTTGAATGTCGTCATCGGGGTATTGTATTACGAATCTAAAAGATAAACAACGCAAAGTAATTATAATGATTTATTTACGTGTATTACTGGAATTGATGATTTAGCAAGAAAGAGACAGATAGACGTTTATTAAAATAGAATATATTATGACAAATGGCTGAATAATTATTATTATAAATTAAGAGAGCATACAGACATGATTTGATAGCATAATTATTCTTATTTCATTGAATTTTGTATTATGGTTAATTTTCTTTTACATGGCTTAAATGGTACATTTAAACATTTCAAATTCCTTACGTGATCATAGCGCGTCTTATTTCACCTAATTTTTATAGTCTCCCTGAGTTGCTGCAAGTATATCTTATTAGATTAAGCAGTGCTCTAATGCAAGTCGACTAATTTTAATTTATAATTTCTATTTAATTAATTTTTTATTGAATTAAAAATTCAAATAATGATGCTCTTACTTATTTGAATGAAGAGCATAGGCACACCAGCTCTAATTTAAAATTAACATCATCATTATAATTATTCAATTTCAAGTTTTCTTGTGTAATTTAATTCTAATATTTATTCTAAAGATGCCACAATTGCGGTAGATTTTTACATATTTATTTCCGAATTGTCCAACGCTGTTTTCACTAATATAAACTTTTTCAAAAATAGTAGTTTATTTTCAAAAATAAAATAAATCTTAGTATCAATTAAATGATCTTGATGACAACTGTGTCATATTTATAAAAAAAATAATTTTATAATCAATTAGAAGTTATAGGTATGTAATACGTATAGGTATATGAAAGATATAGAATTCATGTTTTGAGAATTTTTTCAATTTCACCTTAGTACGTCTCTGGTATTGAAATTACTTCAATCCGTTAATACGCAATTCAAATGGCAATTCTAAACTTTTTATTCAAAAATTTCGTATTCAAACTAGGAGATTGAAGTTTTGCACACACATAGTGCCTTGTATTATGCGTCAAATAAAATGTGCCATGTTGCCAAATTGTATAGCAAGCGGTGTTGCCACGTTTGAAGCTTAACAAACTTTTGAAATATCTAAAGAACGATAAAAGATAGGAAATTGGAATAAACTTTATTGTATAGGCTACATAAAGGCTACATAAATATTTTTTTTCAAACTCACAATTTAACATATATACTGGGTGTTTTTTGTTCTGCTAACTTTAGAGTCCATTTTCTCGAAAAGTTTCAGAAGATTTTTTTTTAAATTTCTTATGTTGAAAGTCCCTACGGAAGCAGGAAAAAGAAATTTGGGACAGTGATGTAAGAAAGGGAGCCTTAATTTTGCTGGTATGATCAACTGAATATACTTGACCGATTTTGAGTAATAAAACAAATGCTCAAAAACTGTTTTTGGTATCCCTTGTGATTTGCTTTACAATGGTACAACATATGATGAATCTAGCTCTTATCATGTCAAAGATGACCCTTAATAATTAAAAAATTTTCGATGTTGTCGCCATGGCAACCGATATTCAACATCATATATAAATGTAATGCATACATGACAGCTCATATATGCAAAGTTGCAGGAAAAAATATTTGACGTTGTACGAGACATACAAACTGCTTTCGCTATAAAATTAATCAAAATGATTATTTTATTGAGAAATTCAGTTTTAAAATTAGAAGACAAAAATTTCGCTCGCATATAGTATATTATATTATGTGTCGAATGAAAGTAGTGCCATCCCTGCAAGTCGTATAGAGCGTGACGTTGCCAAATTTAACATATATACAGAGTGATTTCTGTTTTGTAAACTTTGCGATCCATTTACTTGAGGCTGGCTATTGTACTACCTTAAATGTCTTGGTTCCCTTGAAAGTTGAAAAAATAAAATTTGGAGAAAAAGTGTAAGACACAGGATCAGCAATTATACGTCAAGCGAACACGGAACAAAAGTGACTTAAAAGCGGTAGTGGCCAAAAATTAAGACAAAAACAGCAACCTATCGCGCCAAAGCGAACAAATTCATAAGTCCAAGGCACTACTCTTTCAGAAACTATTCTATAGACTACTCTTTTAGAAATTAGCCGAAAAGAGAGTCAAGAGATGTTGTAGGCCATGCCAAATAGGAACAGCGCAGCCGACTGGGCCCTATCAAATACGGGGAAAATGTGAGTCAAGAGCGCCCATAGGCTAGGCAAAGCGGACATCAAAGCCGTAGGCGAATATAGGGACTGGGGGATTTATGGGTAGGCGGGGCGGGGTAGGCGAGGCAACTTAATTTTTTCATATAAACTTTATCAAATTCAAAAAGCTTATTTTTCAAAAATAAAAAAGCTTAGTGTCTCTTAATTTAGCTTGATAACAAACGGTTCATATTTATAAAAAAGGAATACTTTTGTATTCAAATAAAACAAATTATGGCACTCACACTTAAAGATGAATATATTGTAGCTACGATTAATAACTTTTAATCCGAAAATGTAGGGAAACGCTTTCCGTCTATAAAAAAAAACTACCAAGTCAGTTCGGAGCATTCCGGAGCCAGTATAACTCCGTTTTAACTTAAATAGATCCTTTGAAAAATAAAGGTTTGTTTTACTAAAATAAGAAAAACTTAGAATCTAATTTAGATTTAGGACAAATATTTTATATTTAAATAAAATATTTTTACTATCAGAAAAATTTATGGCACTCTCAATTGAAGTTAAATATTTTGTAAATATGATTTGTAAATTATAATGCACATATTTTATGCATATACATACCTACATAAACATCTCTATTTTTTTATTTAAAATGTAAATACATTCTTTAAACTTCTGAGAAAATTATTTCATATATAATTCATTATTTGCGCTAGAAATGAAACATGTAGGAAATAACAAAACTGATCAAAAATATTTATATAATAATAAGTTTATACATTAAACATCTACTTATGTTTCTGAATTATTTATATTAAAATGACCTGTATTTGTTTATACGAGCTTTTGTTTGCGTGGTTATTACTAATCCATTTATCATCACATTCAATTTTTCTATGTTGCTAAGTAAATTCGCATAAGTTTAATTTTCCTGAATAAAAATTTTGCTAAAATGCTAAAATTTAAAAGAAAATACTACGAGCAGTACATATTTAAAATAATTAATATATATATATATATATATTAATTTATGTAAGATTACTAATATCTCTTGCAGTATCATTTCATTAACCTATTTATGTATGCTGCTTGAATATCTAGAATATGCGCTAAGATTATGTGGACAGTTCGCAATAAATCAAATCTTGCTATGTAGCTTGTTGACTGTTGTTCTTCTGTGATATTGTCATATCCCGTTTGAAGGGGTTGTGCCTGGAGGGGTTGATAGATAATCAGAAAATCTATCATATAAATATTGAAATTCAAGGGCGTACTCGCGAAAAATTAAATTAAAGATTCATTTATAGTAGTTTGATTTAATTAAAAATTAAATTGACACAGTTTATTAACGATAAACATAGTTTATCGTTAATTAACATCAAAATATAAGATGTTTTCAGATTATTAAAATAGATATAACTTAAACATGTTATTAAACCAAGCCTATCACTCTAAGTCAACATATTAAATAACTTAAAAAATAGGTCTTACATTCGTATATTAACCCCAGAAGACATCGTGAATAAAAGAGTAAAGTCACGAACTGAACTGTTTCAAAATTGAGCAAGTTTCTAGTTCAACTGCTTTTTTTATATTGACTTCCTAACTACTGTTTGTTAACTGACTTGAGAGGAGTCCTAACCTTGTAACTAACCTTGAATTTCAACTGTCCTAGAATGGAATTAAGCTATTTCCGTTCTACGCAAACTGTGTGATAAACTGAAATAATATTCCTATGTAAATTGAGATTATGACGGAGAAAGGTTGCCAACAATATATATATATAATTGATTCTATTTCATATTACAACTAGCGGACGCGGCAAACGTTGTTTTGCCCCCTCCACCTTCGCTCCCCACCGGGTCCCCATATTTGCCAACGGCGCGAACAGGACTGCTGTACACATTACCGTGGCCTGTGGTCGTGGCTTTGCCGCGACCAGCGAAATGGCCCAATAGCCGGGGCTTGCGGCCGCGGCTTTGCCGCGACCATCGACATGGTCTAGTTGTCACGGCTTTGCCTCGGCCAGCGGTATTGTTTCATTGCCACTGCTCCAGTGTCTCCTGAAGCGAGCTACAAAAAATATTCCCATGTTCCCGTGTTCCCACTTTAAGTATATATAGACATGCGCGTATTCGAATGCAACGCAATATTTCCTATGTATCCATTAGGAAATATTGCTGAGGCTGTATTTATGCTCCAGTATAAAATTTCAAAAAACAAATTTCACAGAAACCTTCCCGGGAGTGTACTCAACAAGTTCCTAAAGTTTCATGTCGATCGGATGGATGGTGTAGTCAGGCATAAAGGACATACATACAGACATACAACCACACAAACATACATTGATTTATATATATATATATATATATATATAATTACGTTTCCAACTAGCTGTACGTATTTAATTAATCCCTTATAATTTATTCTACTCGGCAATATTATTTTATTTTTATGTCATGCCGCTATTTAATTGAATGAACATAAACTGGCATGATGCCGCACAAGTCAGGCAGGCTAAGAAGAAATGTTCTATATACGCTGAACTGTTCTATAAATTTGATCGAATAGCTACGAAATTCATTTAATTTCTGCACATGCATTGAGAATGTTGTACTTATAAATCACTGACTCCTAAAAACGTTTAAAAGTTAATTACATTATGCCTTTATTTCAGTCTTCAGATGATTATCCGTCCACAGAATCTTTACACTGGGCTGACGGTGTCTTACTGGTATATTCGATTACCGATAGACGTTCGTTTGCTTACGCCAAACGCGTTGGAGCTACTTTGGCCGACTGTGATACACCTCTATACCTCGTTGCAAATAAAAGTGATATGATTCATTTAAGACAAGTGAGTTACTACGTATCTTTTTCATAAATTTATATAAATTATACGATTAATTTAATTCTATTTCTTTTTAATGTACCGTAGAGTGCATAGTACATAATTATGCATAGAATTTTTTTTTGTATACATAGGTGAACTTAAAATACAGGTCATAACATTCACAAATACCTTGATAATTAGTGGAAGCCATATTAGAATTTTTTTTTAAATCCGCTCAAAACGTTGAATAAAATTGCATGATACAATTTAAATATGTATAACCCAATGAAAATAACACAGACTTTCGATAAAAATAAATAGCAATGTAAAATAAAAAGAGTATGCGTGAACACCATTAATTCAATAAACGCCTCCGATATTTGAAAACACAGGCCAACAGTTGTTTTGGTGCCGGGGTATTTGGAGCTTATGATTTCATATGAATTTGATGCCCTGAATTCAACTATCGCATTAGTTTTTGCCTACGAGCTCAAATTTCTAACACATAACATTTCATTTAAATATGCGTTACACTATTTTAAGTTAAATCACTGAACACTTTGGAAGTTACTTTTCCGTGACATTCGGGACTGTATTTTGGAACAGACTTTTTTAAAACTCCATCGGTTAGCTGCCTATACATGGGTATTACATCTTCCTCGGTAGCGGTTCTCTATAGATTCGATATTCTGGTGAAATCTTTCAGCTTGTCACTGGTGTCTCCTAGATTTTCAGAAAAACGGTGTAAGGGAGAATTTTTAGAGAAAGTGGCTGTGTAAATAGTGCAATAACCCCCAAGGAATTTAAAACTGCTGAGCGTTACCTTTATTAGTTCAACCTAGTAACGGTCCTTAATAAGTCTTATTTGTGGGCCGTCAAATATTCCTGCTTCAAATTTTTACGTACTCAACAGAGACATTTTTTCCCATAGCATTATCCATTCTTATCAAGAATCTTTACAATCTGCTTCATGAGTCTCAGCTTGATATACAGTGGAGGAAAGATGCTTTTCTCTTTTTAAGGGGTTATTAACGACATTCTTTTCCCCAACGTCCATATTTTCTCACTTAGGGGTCTCTATTTTAACTCAGACGCGTGCTTTGTCTCTCCTATCATAGAAGCACAAGAAACAAAGATACTTGGTGTAGCCACTTTGGCGTCCGAGCAGAAAAGTTACCATTTTTAAGTCCACACAAATCATATGTTGTTGTTCATAATATTTTATCTTCTCTGAGCTGTGAAGGACTCCAATCATCTGTATAAATTTTAGGAAAACCCATTTTTCCAGGAGTACTCTAATTTTGTGATAAAATACAAGATTGCCATCTTGAGAGAAGAAGATTAGCAGACCCTTTCCTTGTACGGTATAAGGTAATTTTGGTTCCTTGTTCCAGTAAATGATTGTCATTCAACCTGCAAGCCAGTAATTTCAGAAGCTTATTTTGAAAAGTTCAGAACTTTGGTGAGGTTATTTAACTCATCGTCATCCTGCTTGAAACTTTAGTGACTCAATGGTATCCCTTCAAAAGTCATCTTGATTAATATGAGAAGGGTGATCAGAGGGACAACACTCTTCTTCACGGAGCTCTAGTAGCAGGTGAAACAATGGGATCAGCACTTCCTCTGAGTGAGCGGCCGGTCTTGCAGAAACTATATCAGAATAACTCCAATTGCTACAGTTGTTTCGATTAATTCCAGTAATATTTACTAGGCAGAAATTACAGTTATCGAAGTGGGTTTTTGTTTCTCTCCAAACCATCTGTACGCCGAATTTAAGAATTTTTCTTTTCCCGGTGTCGGAAATGTTCTGTACAAGTTTTACTTGATGCGGTGCTCGGCTTTTATCTTGTTTACCAAGCCTAACACCAAAGTATTCAAGATAAGCCTTCTTTTCAAAATCACTAACAGCTTTTCTGATTTCTTTTAACGTATATTCCCCGCATATGTAGCAAAACACGTCAGGATTATTTACACAGTTTCTAGTATTTGAACTCATTTATTTCCCTTTATTTGCCCTGCACAGCGAGGATCCACAAACGAAGCCTGCTCAGCCCGCTATGTGGAAAGCGTGATGGGTTTTGTTTTAGACCATTTGCTGTTTGTCCAAATTGTTAAAGCTTATATTACTCTCCTAGTTCCTCATTTTTTTATTCTGGATGCGAATCTAATCGTTCAATAAGTTGACCTCTTCTTTCTTTGGCTACCTCGAGTATCGATAGTGTGTAGAGCCTTTCTTTATTTGCGGATTTCTTATGTACAACGGTGCGTCTTGTACTTTTACTAGAAGTTTGTTATGGTTAATTGAGAACCTTTCTTTTACCTTGACCGAACTTTTGGTCCATAGTTCACAACGTTACATTAATTGTGGCCTTAATACAAAATTCATAAACTTTTACCTTGCTTTAATAGCTATATCGCAGTCGAACTTCTATACTGGATGTAGCCTATATACTGTTATTGTGGCCACTGCTGTTATACGTTTGATGTGAGATCTCCCATCTATTTTCTGGTTAAACTTTCAACCAAAGCTCCGTTTGAGGTTGATTTCCTTCTTCATGAATGATGCAGTTTTTTCGAAGCGTTTGTTTTACCAAATCTGAATGCTGAATGCAAATCTGAATCAGTTTTCGATGGGTTGATTTTTATTTTCCGTATATTGCAGTTTTTCCGTTTTTCCAACCGGTGTTCCGCAGAACGCTGATGTTCCGTGAGCATTTACAAAGTATTACCCAAAACATTTCTTTCACCTATGACTTTTATTTTTGTAATTAAGTGTTTCGTCAAAAAAATGTACACAAAAGAGTTGAATTTGGTTTATCTCTTGGAGTTTAGGCATATAAATCACATAAATATTAAACAACACTGGGGATGGTGGTGATCCTTCAGGTAGGCTCTCACTAGCTGTTCTTTTTGTTCATAGCTGGTTTTCTATTTTAAACGGAAATGTTCTGTTGTTTAGAAAATCTTGAGTGATCTTGATCGATTCTATTAAGAATTAAGGTTGACCTTCTGAAGACAAGCCCGTCTCTACACATACAATCGTAGGCATTTTGATCGTAGGCAATCTCTAAGAACGCTGTTGTTGCTGAAAATCGTTTCTTTAATGCTCTGTGTGTTATAGCCTCCTTATGTGCAATTTGCTGTATTGCCGCTAACTTTAGTCTACACCTATTGATGCGTATTCTTAAATTCTGTGTCTTATTATGATTTCTGTAACTTTGGATAAACCTTTTAATAGAGCTTATTTGCTGGGTCTGCAGGATTCTTATCTTTGTTTGGCAATAGTGATGATAATTGCATTTTTCCACTTTTTGAAAAATAACTATACACAATAATTTTGTTGATCATTTCTGTGATCGTTTTTGTTTCCTGTGGTTGCAGGAGCTTTAGGGCCATATTGACAATTCAATCTTCGTAGTGTGCGGATTTAGATGTTCTAATATATTATTAACGTCTTCTTCTTCTTCTTCAATTTCTTTGTATTCTAGGAATATTGTGTGTTTTAGCCGAAACTTTGCTTGATTCACCGCCTGTTCTACTATATTCAGAGTGGGATACTTATTTCTAAATTGGTTTTCGGATAGGTTTGCACAAAGTTCGACTTTGTCTTTGTCCTCGTACACTAACAGGCCATTTTTCAATCAACGGAACATTCTTTCCTGTGTTTCTTTTCATCATTTTAAGAAATGCCAAAATTTGTTATTTTGGCATTAATAATTAAATTATTTTTTCTATTAATCAACTGTTTTTATTCTCTATTTAGACCCCATCTATTTTCCATCTGAACTGATGTCGTGCTGTGCTTAATATTTTTTGTATAGCTAAATCTAGGTGCTCTACTTCCTTTTCAATCTCCTCCTTGCTTTGTTGCTTTGGATATTTGCTCATTTCGTAAGCGCAGACTGGCCAGTTTATCTTGGTGCGCGCTTTGCATACATGAATACTTTTTCTGTAGGCAACCACACGTACAAACAAATGAAGCATTTTTTAAATTTTCAAATTGTGAGAGAGCAAAGTGAATATAGACATAAGTCTAAGCTACACGAATGCAATAAAATTAAGGAATTTATGAGACAAATAATTAGACAAAAATTAACAAGTGAATAAAAAATACTTTAAGCCAAATAAAGAACGGAAGAAAATAAAAAAAGAGGACAAAACAGGAATACTAACAAAATTCAAAAGTAAAGTAATATTTGGAAGCTCTTTGTATTAGGATTTCAACGGGAAAGATAAGGGACAAGGGATAAGGGGCGTGGTCCCTTTGGGAAAACTTATTTTCCTGAAGTGATATTTTTCCGAGTTGTATTTTAATTAAATTTATAAGTTTGCATGTATTGTATGTTATTGAATTCAATGAAATTGTATGAATTGAAAAGAATATGAAATTTGAATAGTCTAAATTTACTTATGAAGGATTGTACGAAATTATTCTTACTCATATTCTTACTTATTTGATCCTATGAGGACTTATTTTGATATATTATTGGTATATATTAAAACAAATAAGAGCAATATCATTAATGAAAAAATAATTGATTAGGTAAATGATTCGGTTGAATAATAAATGATTAGGTCTAAAGTTAAATGGTAATAAAAATATATAAACCTAGTTAAAAGTGCATATGTAAAAAAAGAAAAAGACAAAATAAACCACACAAGACAGTTTTTTACATGTATGGTCAATTTGAGTGTACCATTGCATGTCAGACTCAATGAACACCTCAAGCAATTTGTACTGGAAGATATAGAGATGTCAGTAATAGAAATAACATTTCCCAAATAAGTGTTCACTGTATTAAATTGTAGATTAACAGATTTTTCAATATTTACGCACAACCCATTGGTTTTTGAGCATCTAATCATCGCATCAAAAACTTTTATCCCCTCAAGCAACGCATCACCAAAGGTCTTGCCAAAGACTAAAAACTTCGAGTAATCGGATTATTTCCTGATTATTTACAAAAATCAGGAATATAGAAAACCCCAGTAAGGATTCTTGGGGTACTCCATACCTTCGTGCATTGCGTCAAAAGCAATCTCCGTACCAGATTTACGACAAGTCACAACTTGACTTCTATCACTAAGATAATATCTTAACCATTTAGCGACTTCCCCGCGTAATCCATAGTTCTCTAATTTGGCTAGTAGGAGTTGGTGGTCACATTGTCGAAAGCCTTCGACAAGTCTACCAATTGGAATATCTCCTTCAACCAAGGCATTCAAGGTGCAATTAAAGAAATGGAACAATTCCATATGAACTGATGCCCTGACGAAACCCATGCTGTGACGAAGAAAATAAATTCATTTTGTTGAAAATGCCAAAATACGTTGATTCATAATTGTTTCTAGCAATTTGCTTAACGAAGACAAAATTTTCAAAGGTATATAGTTTTCGAAAGATTCAGGACTAGTCTTTTTGTATAATGGAATAATATACGATTCTTAAGCACACAAGGAAAAATTCCAGTAGAAAAGAAATGTATGCTTCAAGGGCTCCACAATATTTCGTATGCAACGTTTTAAAAGAAAATTTGAAAACAAAGTAGCACCCTACCGCGGTACTGGAGCTCAATCAACTGACCGCTGAGTAAATTTCATTTATAGTAACTTCAGGAAAATAAATACTATTTCTTCATTGCAATATAACTGACTTGAGTTATCCAAAGAATGATAATCGATGTTTAGAGAGTCAGTAATATTACACACACATTTAGTAATGTTACATAAACAGATTTATTTTTATGACATGACTGTGAGAGATTATCATTAAACATCTTTTTGGCATCGCCTACTTCAAGTTGGTAGAAACTATTTAAATCGAAAAACGACTGTTCAAAATTGGAATTCAATAGAGAGAGTTCGAAAGTATTTGAAACTAGTGCCTGCCTTAAAAGGAGCTGGTGGTGTGAATGTTGGTAATTTAGGATTTTCTCTGGCGCATTTCGTACAGCGCCTGAATTACCCTATGATCCATTAATTTCTTTTTACAATTTTTCGTTTAGCTAATGGAATACTGTTCAAACCAATCGTTCAAATTGTTTCTGAAACGTCTTGAACGGGCTGGTTAAAGTTAGCATCATGCTTTGGAGATTTACTAGTCAAAGGCAATGTAACACTTCCTTCTATCCTACTAAATTCTGCTTCTTCTAATCTTACTTGATCTAAAGCGCTTTGTTCAAACAATTGATCCTTTTTCAAATTGTGACCTCTTACTTTTTCACATGCATTCGTAAATTCCCTGCTTGACCTACTATGTTCTTAGCAAACACAAATTCCTTTTCGCATTTAGTAGCATAGTTTGGAGGGCTCCGGGTTAATACACTACTACGCGCAAAGGGTTTCTTCGTATCAGTACTATTTTCTATAAGAATTATGGAGTCATCTAGCACTCTGTCAAATATATTTATATCTTTATCTTCCATAACATACCCAAAACATTATAAAATTATTCTTGTATTGCTAATGAGAATAAATTTTTGATCAATAAAATTATTCAATAAAATTGATAAACACCTTGAGATAATTAAAACAAAAAGGACATGTATTGAGAAACATAGAAGAGAAAATAAAATTAGCTATGTCCAAATGTACCAGGATCGAGGCCAGGATGCTTATCACACCTCCAACAAATCGGCGCTTTAGCCATATATCCGCCTTTACCAAATGGCCGCTTCCACCAAATATGACGAAAGATCCTAATGACTACCACAAATCTTACGTCTTACGTCAAAGGTAACCCAAAACTAATCAATAGGCTTACTTTGACAACCAACCAGTAAACCCGAAAAATATCGCGCACTCCACACTTTCAAAACGCTCGCTTGAGCACTCATTACCTACTAACTCCTCCCCACTAATCAATGCACGCAGCTATTAGTTTGCTGAGATAAGTTCCTACATGCTACAAGTTATATTAAATTATGCTATAAATTAAATTATATAATAAAGGTTTCCCAATAGGAACGATATGTTCTTAAAACATCATAACAACAGTATCTAAAATTGTAGAAATTTCACTAGCTGTCATTTGTTTTCAGTATAGTTTACTAATTCATCATGGCGAAAACCATGCTTCAGCAACGTTTGCTTATAATCCAAAATTTTATAAAAATAATCGTTCTCTTATGCAAACTCAACATGCTCTTCGTGAAGATTTTGGTCCACTTAATCGCCCGTCAATGCTTGCTATTCGTCGAATCGTTGAAAAATTTGACACAAATTACACATTACATGATACCAGACCACGAATAAGACAACGAAATGCAAGAAACCAAGAGAATATTGACGCTGTAAATGCCAGTGTTACAGAGGATGCAAATCGGTCGGTTAATCGACTTTCTCAAGAGCTTGCCTTTTCAAGAATTACAACTTGGCGTATTTTGGGAAAAGATTTGGGTTTAGTTTACATCTGCCTAAGATTGTGTTGACTCAAGAACTGAAGCCACTTGATCATCGTAAGTGACGTGTGTTTGCTGATTGGGCTGTAGAGCAACTTGAAATTGATCCTGATTTTTCCATAAAAAATAATCAGAAGCCGTTAACGGAGCCGTTAACGAAGCCGTTTTTGGTTAAACGGCTTCGTTAACAAACACAGTTGTCGTTTTTGGCGTGAAAATAATCCACAGCAGATTCATGAGAAGTCTTTGCATCCAGCATAAGTTACTGTTTGGACTGGCTTATGGCATGGTGGCATCATCGAACCATATTTTTTGAAGATGCAAATGGAGATGCAGTAACAGTGACTGGTGAGCGTTATCGATCAATGTTAACGGATTTTTTGTG